>PVJX010022000.1:0-31151 GCA_004027295.1 Dolichotis patagonum | reverse complement strand
GGGGGGGGGGGGGGAGAAAAGAAAAAAAACCCCGTTAAGCAGACCATTAATATATATAACATCATGTTACAAGTTATAAAATAAAAGCTGGTGGGGGCTGGAAAAAACTACCACAACAAATAAAAGCACAAAACAGTGCTTTGGTGATCACAACACAAAGCTTTGCTCTCCTGGGGGAGAAGCTATAGAATAACAAACAATAATTATGGAATGAAGAACAATTCTGTAAAAACTAGTTCCCATTTAAACTACTTTTCCTGAGCTTAAGCTAATTGTGTTATGTTTCTTGAAGTGAGAACTATAAAAAAGATGAGGTTCAGAGATGCAAGAAAAAAAAAAAATAGCTGATTCTGACCATTTGGAGAATAATTATGGAAGCATGAAGCCAGATTCCAAATAGGAAAAAGAGGGTGTGGTGGTGAACACCTGTAATATCAGCACTCGGGGAGGCTGAGGCAGGAGGATCGTTGGAAGTTCAAGACCAGCCTGAACTACAAAGTGAGCGCAAGGCCAGCCTGAACTGCATAGCAAGACCGTGTCTTAAAAAGACCAAAAAAAAAAAAAAAAAAAAAAAAAAAAAACCTACAAATAGGAAAAAAGATATCTGAATTAAAATGCCATCTATCTACAAACTGTAGATATCGAGAATACTAAATGAATAGTCTTTTGCTCAAAATCAAAATCTGAAAGCTGCAAAACTATAGCAACTTCCAAGTTCATTAATGAAAAAGATACCCTTCTCTTCCTATACAGCTCCGCAATCTTGCAAAAGTAATTTTACTGACAATCTTTTACATTTATTAACTATCTTAGAACACATAAAATGTCCTAAAAAGCACCTTTTGATTTAAAAATAATCATTAGTAAAATAATGATAAAGCTATAACAGCCATCAGCAACAATTTACTACACAGAACCACTATCCAAAGAAAGGTTTAGAACTTCCAATTCTAACTATACAGAGAAACATACTGAGTAGTAGTCTTAGAAAATCTGTTATCTCGAGTTCCTTAAGAAGTTTTATTTAGGGCCAGGGATTTAGCTCAGTAGCTTAAGCACCTGCCTGGCAAGTGTGAGGTTGTGAGTTCGATCTCCGGTACAAAAAAAAACAAAACAAAAAAAAAAAAACCAAGACGTTTTATTTATCTTTGTATCCTCTAAAGCAGTGATTTCACAAACTGAAACTGACCATCATGACTCATAATAAGAATTAAATTTCCCATCACAAATGCATGTATTTGTGATACATGCATATATATCACAATGCCCACTTACTGTGATGCCTTCTTATATTTCCTATTCCAATTCATTTCTTCAAAATTTTATTTCACAACCCACTAATACAGCCAAACTTTCAGTTTAAAAACCACTGCACCACCAAAAAAAAAAAAAAAAAAAGCAGCAGATTTTACATATACGGACAATTCAACTTGTGCAAAGTGTTTTTGATGTTCACTTAGTGTGTATTTAGCCAGGAAAAATGAACACGAAACATACCTACTGTTAAATTTCCTTTCCATCTCAGAACTGCCATGTCTCGGGTAATTCAATATTGAATATATTCCAATACCCCAACTTAAATACTGCAGCCATAGTTTCTTTGGCTTCATATTTCCATTTCAATTCTTTTTGTCTGCCTCCTCCACCCTCAAAATGTTTACCATTTAGCATTTTTTTTATGGGTCTGAAAACAGGGGCTCTGGGTATTGAACCCAAGGCCTTGATACTGAGCTACATCTCTAGCTCTTTTTTGTTTTCAGGCAGGTTCTTACTACATTGGCAAGTTGTCTAGTTTGCACTTGATCTTGTGATTCTCAAAGAGTTCTGGGATTACAGGTGCATGCTACCTAATGTTTAGTGTTTTTCTTTTACTACAATGACATACAGTCTAACAATTTCCTTTCAGTAGGGGATGAAAACTTTGTAAAGAAATGAGCTCCCTATATCACATACACAAGTCAATCTGCAATCTAAAAACAAAATTCCTCCCAAAAATCTAGTTTCTTAGCTAATTCTGAGTATTGACAACTATACACACCAGCTAAAGGCCTGGGATAGAAGAGACAGACTTATACCCATCAAGATGAGGAAGTAGACCACAGTCAGAGAAAAGAAAGAAGTATGCCTTCCAGATTCCTAAATATGAAGAAAAGAATAATTCTTTCCTATGCACACAGGTATTAGTGAGTCCTCAAGATTCATACTTCCTGCACTGTATTTGAGCCTAGATAAAATCTAAAGTCATAGGCTGTTTATGGATAAACATGATGTATTTAAGGAGAGTGAGGCTCAATGATGAACGAACAATTGAACTGCCCAAACTCCTTGTTCATTTTTAAGGACTCTAGACTAATGCTGGACTCCAGAGTAATGGCTCCAAGGAGCCAGCTGAAATGAGAAACCTGGAATTGAGGAAATTGAGGGCACAAGAGAGAGACGCTTTTGAGTCTGCTCATTTAGAAAGCGAGATGGGGCTCACAGAAGGGTCATAAGTTTGGCAAGGCTTTTGCAGCAACTTTCACCAGTCAACTCCAAGAAGCAATGTTGAGACTTCTTCCAAAGCTGAATAAGGTCGACAGCAATGGTCACAATATTACTGGCTGAACTAAAGTTTATATGACTACCAAGACAATGATGTAATCTCCCAATTTTCATTCTCTGACACATTCTAACAAGGCACTTGGAAAAGAACCTAGGTTCTTTAAACTGAGGTTATATGAACTGCTAAAGACTATGAACTACTTTTAGTTTGGCATGAGGAAAGCTAGTTTTTCCAACACCATTTATTAAAGAGGATATCCCTCTTCCAGTGAATGTGTTTGGCCCCTTTGTCAAAGATCAGGTGGCTAAGTGCATTTGGAGTTTTTTTCTGCATATTCTAGTCTGTTCCACTGATCTTCAGGTCTGTTTTGTTACCAGCACCATGCTGTTTTTATCACAATACCTCTGCAGTGTAATTTCAAGTCATGAATTGTGATGCTCCCTGATTTGCCTTTGTTGCCCAGAAATGCTTTGGCTATTCCAGGTCTTTTTTGGTTTCAAATGAATTTTAGGAATGTTTCTTTAGTTCTGTGACATATGCTAGTGGTATTTTGATTTGGACTGCATTAAATCTGTACAGTAATTTTGGGAGTATGGCTATTTTCACTATATTGGCTCTTCCTACCCAAGAGCAAGGGATATCTTTCCATTTTCTGATATCTTCTTCAGTCTCATTTTTTAGAAAACTGTAGTTTTCAATGTTGAGATCTTTCACTTCCTTTGTCAGATTGATTCCTAAGTATTTCTTTTTTTTGATGCTATTGTGAAGAGTTCTGATTCTCTAATTTCTCTTCGTGAGTTTATTAATTGTCCACAGGAATGTTATTGATTTTTGAGTGTTAATTTTGTACTCAACTACTCTACTGAATCTGTTTATTAAATCTAGAAGTCTTCTGGTGGAGTTTTAGGGATCTGCTACGTGTAAAGTATGTCATCTGCAAATAATGATAATTTAACTTCTTCCTTTCCTATCATTCTTATCATTCTTTTTTTTCTTTGTCATGTCTAAATGCTCTGGCCACTGTTTCCAGGACTATACTGAATAAGAAGGAATGGTGACAATGGACATCTTTGTCTTGCTCCTGACTTTAACAAATTAAAATCAAAATGGATCAAAGACCTAAACATTAAAACAGAAACACTAACACTGCTGGAACATAGAATGGGTAGAACAATGGAGGACACAAATGTAGACAAAGACTTTATGAACAAAACTTAGATCACACAGAATCAACAACTGGAATCCTGTATTATTAAAAAGCTTTTGCACAGCAAAAGAAATCACCAACATAGTGAAAAGACAACCCAGAGAGTAGCAAATAATTTATGGCAGCTGTTCTTCAGACATTTATGCCAGCTGTTCTTCAGAAAATTAATATGTAGAACATATAAAAAACTGAAAAAACCAGACCCTTCAAATTCAAAGACCCAATCCAAAACTGGACATCTGAAATTAACAGACATTTCTCAGAAGATGTACAAACAGCAAATAAATACATGAAAAATGTTCAACATCACTGGTATTTGAGAAATGCAAAATAAAACAATACTAAGATTCCATCTCACACCAGAAGAATGGTTATTATCAAGAAAACAACTAATAACAAATGCTAGTGAGACTATGGGGAAAAAGGAATCCTACTGTTAGTAGTAGTGTAGGTTAGTACAAGCACTATAGAAATCAGTGTGGAGACCCCTCAAAAACCAGTCAAAAAAAAAAAAAAAAAAAAAACCAGTCCCATTTGACCCAGCTATTCCCCTTTTGAGTGTCTTCCCAGAATAATAAAAAGCATTTGGCTGTGGATATATGTTAGTGGCACAGCACCTGCCTGGCAAGTGCAAGGTCCTGAGTTTAATTCCTGGTACCAAAAAAAGAAAAGTGTCATATCACAGCAATATATGCTTGCCCTTGTTTATAGCAGCACAACCTGTAACAGCTAATCTTAGAAGCAACCTAAATGTCGATCAACCAATGAAAGGATTAAAAAAGATGTGAGTTTTTTGTATATATAATGGAGTATTACTCAGCCATAAAGAAAGATAAAATTGAGACACTTATAGCTAAATGGTTGGACCTTGAGACCATAATCATAAGTAAAATAAATCGGATACACACATAAACATCACATTATCTCTTGATGTGAGAAACTAAAAATATAAGTAAGACCATAAGTGTACGACAGATATTGTGAAATAGGAAGAAACCGTTCAAAAGGAAGTAAGGATGAAAACCGAGCTTTGTGAATGGGGAAGGGAAGGGAGTTTGAAAAAGGTGGTGGGAATGGCGTGGGGGCAAGGAGACATCAAGGTATATCATGTACAGATACAAGTGTCCTATAATGAATGTGGTCATTATGTACCAATAAATTTAAGTTAAAACAAAATTTAAAAACAAAAGCAAAATTATCAGTAACTTTAGACTAAAATAATTTCTACTCCTCAGAATCTATGCTTGTGATCTCATATACGAGAGCAGAATATACAAGGACATCATTCTGAAATATTTTAAGGGTTGTCTCACCCTTCAGATGACTTCTAAGAATATGTAGTTGTTAGGAATGCTGATATTTGGTGAGTTACCTATAGCTATCAATAACACTCAACACAACAGGGGAGAGACAGAAGAACTAGGTTAATTGGCTTTAAAAATTACACTGCAGTGTTTTGTTTTGTTAAAATCAAGTTTTTCCTCTATACGCCATAGTGAAAATAAAAGGGAAAAGTCACACACACACACGTTCAAACAAAGTCGCTAAAATACAGTTAAGATTTCATGTGAGTAGAGGTCGGTTTCCTTTAGTGTAGACTATGTATTTTTGGAAGAAACAAAATACAACCTTTCATCATTGGGAATTTCCAACCAATCAATTACGGTAACATTATCTTTGGTTATATAATTCCTAAAGAGTTTTCATAAGCATGGACATAGGAGACATTCAAATATTTGCTGAATTGAACTCTGCACTATGTATCAACATATTAGATTATATTTGATCTTCAAGATCTTAGATCAGTTTGGGGAGAAAGAATATGAATGTTGCAGTGTGAAGAACAAAAAAAATCAAGGCACAGAAAGGATAAATGGCTTGCCTAGCATTATTTTCAATTAAACAGTAGAGTGTAGATTTGAAATCCAAGCTTTTAAATTTCAAAATAAGTACTTTATCTTTCCATGTCCCCAGGTATCAGAAGTCCTGAAAAAGTCAGGCATCATTGCATGCCTGTAATCTCAGCACTTAGAAGGCTAAGGCAAGAAGATCACCTGGAGTTTGAGGCTAGACAGGGCTTATGTAGTGAGTTCAAGGCCAGCCTGACTACATAGCAAGACCTTGCCTCAATCAATCAATCAATTAATAAAATTTAAAAATGCTTTTAAAAACTGCCCCTGGGGGCCAAGGATATAGCTTAGCAGCATAGTGCCTTCCTGGCAAGTGTATGGTCTTGAGTTCTATTCCTGGTATGTACATACATACATACACACATACAGCTGTTCCTGAAAAGCCACTGGACATTGGGGCTATCTTTATGGCCTGATGGCCAAAGAATACCAGATGTCATTAGGTAGCAAAGGACCTCAGGACCTTCCTCCTTAGGACAAACTCACTTATAAATAAACTTTAAAAAAAAAAAAAAGAATATAGCTTTCACATGGTAAATCTTAGTAATAGCCTAAGAGTTGGCTTAAATACAAAAAAAAAACAAAACAAAACCCACAATTATCAACAAAATAACATCCCTTAAAAAGATGAGAGCTTTTTGGGCTAGGGGTTTATCACAGCAGTGTAAGCACCTGTCTGGCAAGAGCGAGGTTGTGAGTTTGATCCCTGGTGCCAAAACAAAACAAACAAAAAAGATGAGAGCTTTTCATCTTTGGCTGGCAACCCAAAATTGGGGAATACTTCTTGGAGTTAGAGATCTTAAAATAAATCATAGTTCTCATATAACAATGCAACAGGATGCAATCCTTAAGTTAATTCGATGAGATGGTAGAAACTAAAAAATACGTAAGATGCAATCACTAAAAACTCAGCAAGCCTGCAATTGCAGTGCTGTTCTCCAAGTTCCTGTCTCTCTGCCAGCACCATCCTGATGGCCTCCCCAAACCGCGATTCTGCTGCCACTAACATTATTGCTGCGCATAAAGGAGCCAAGCCCAGAGGTGGCGCCACCCAGGGCACTGTCTGCAAGAGGCTACAGCAGGAGCTGATGACCCTCATAATGTCTGGTGACAAAGGAATTTCTGCCTTTCCTGAATCAGATAACCTTTTCCAATGGATAGGGACCATCCATGGAGCAGCTGGCACACAGCATGAAGACCTGCAGTGTAAGCTCTCTCTCCCTAGAGTTCCCCAGTGGCTACTCTTACAATGCATCCACAGTGAAGTTCCTCACTCCCTGCTAATACCCCAATGTGGACACCCAGGGCAACATCTGCCTGGACAGTCTAAAGGACAAGTGGTCCACCTTGTACAATGTCAGGACTATCTTACCGTCCATTCAGAGCCTGCTAGGAGAACCCAACATTGATAGTCCTTTGAACATACATGCTGCAAGAGCTCTGGAAAACCCCCCACAGCTTTTAAGAAGTACCTGCAAGAAACCTACTCAAAGCAAGTCTCTAGCCAAGAGCCCTGACCCAAGCTGACAAGCCTTTCCTTGTGGTGTCTTTATTTCTTTAGTCTGTTCTTTTTTGGATTTCTGTGTAGGACACTGTATCTTGAGCTGTGGTGTTGTTTCTGTTTTATTTGTTTTTTAAATTAAGTCTCTGGTTGAGCCTTTGCAATGTATATTATTAAATAAACACATTTTGGTTGTTTTGGTAAAAAAAAAAAAAAAACTCAGCAAATACATAAGATTTGTACACTTCACAGCCTGTAACTTACCATTTTAAAAAACCCAAAATTTGAAAACAGCTGTGAACTAGAAAACAAACTCAAAATATGATGGTATGTCAATAAAAGATGAAAAACAAGAGTAGGGTAATGGTTAAGAGTAAAGTAAGAGATGGTTTAAGTACCCTCACATAAACTTTCAAGGTTGGTGTGGTCTCTACTGGATGACTATGGGTTTTACTCACTGGGACAGGCTTGGAAGAAGTTTGGATTCTGAGCCTTTTCCTAAAGCTCCAACAAAGCAGATGCCTCTATTCTTCAACCTCTGTATCCATAGAACCCCACATACCTGACTCTCAGTAAGTGAAGGTTGAACTTAAATTCATTTTTGTTAATAACTAGCATTGGGTCTTAACAACAGTCTTTTACCCCTGAGCCTCTATTTTTTTGTTCATAAAACAAACCGGCCTACCCTATTCGACAAAATCATGCAGACCAAACAAAAGTATTCACCAAAGCATCTTTTTAAATAAAATACTTAAAACATAAGCATTATCTTAAATAAAAAGAATAATCTGAGCCAAAAGCTTTAATCAGTGATGAACAGGGAACAAACTGATTATACTCATAGCTAGATTAGCTTTAAATGTTTAAAATGACTCAGGACTGACTTATAAGACTGGAGACATTGGATTAAAATTAAAAATTTGAGGAAAAAGTCTGCTGAGGCAGGATGATCACAAGTTCAAGGCCATCCTGGGCAGTGCAATGTGACACTGCCTCAAAAAGGGCTAGGCAATTAGCTCTGAAGTACAGTGCCTGCTACTATGCACAAGCTCCTGGGTACAATCCTCAGTAACACACACACACACACACACACACACACACACAGTGTATAAAGTAAATACTCATAGGAGGCTCACAACTTCTAAGCTTGACACACTGAAGAGCCAGTTATGGACTAGCAAAAATCTATTTATGGCAGCATAAAGTTTATAGAAAACTATATACAAGGAAATAACATGATCTTGGTCAGCCATTTCCGAAGAAGAAAGATACTGAAGGGGAATAAGACAACGTGAGGAGTTAGGAAATTTAGATTTCAGTACATGCTCAGTGTCTCTAATTGAAGTTGAGGAAGACACTTGGCCTCTCTAGATGTTTCTTCATCTATAGGCAGAAAGCAGTGGTAACAGGTCACCTATGACTTAAAACAACTATGACAGAAGAGGCCATTTTGCTATTCTCTGTCCTCACACCTATATACCTCTGTCAATGCCATCTATTGTCTAACATTCTCTTCCCCATTTTTTAATCAATTTATCTTCAATCAATTTAACTTTCAAAATCTACACAAAAGTCACTTTTAGTGCAGTTTTCCCAAACACGTACACAAAACTTGCAGTTCCCTTCCATTCAGGATTTCATAATACCTATAAACCTTTTTATAACTGCTTTTAATTCCAGCAGGATGTGACACCAAATCTGATATTCTTCCTTTCCTCTAAAAGGCAGAAAACATGCTCTATTACACTTAGAAGAATGAGCATATGCTAGGTACTCCATAAAATATACATTGATTGAATACATGAGGGCCAAAGCATTTCACTTCATGTTAAGCATACCTTGAACTCCAGCTCAGCTTGATAAAACTCCTGGTCATCTACACATTTTAGAAAGCCCTACCTGGTCTGCACAGGTCTCCATGTTGTTCTTTTTCACTGGCATAGACCTCCATGCACCAAGCGTGATATGCAAATGAAAAGAGATCTTCTATTTTAGCAGGTGGTCGAATTGCATTGTTCAGCCTCTTGAGCCAATCTTGACACTGCTCAAATGTCGAGAACTGACACCTTTGCAAAGCCAAACAAATATGAATGTAATCAGATGATACTTGACTGTGAAATCTAAGAAAAGTCACCATTTCAAGACTCTCTATTCGGGTCTGGGGGTTTAGCTCAGCGATGTAAGTGCCTGCTTGGCAAACGCAAGGTCGTGAGTTCAATCCCCAGCATCAAAAACAAAAACAAAAACAAAAACAAAACAAGACTCTCTATTCATAGTGAAGTGGTTAACTATAATAAAGAACACATTACAAGCAGTCATTCACATATGTACTATCATTTATAATAAAAACAGGCCCAAAAAATTTTAGTCAACAATTTTAATCAAAAGGAAGCTAGACATACATGAAATCTACTCTTTTAATTTAGTGAAATCTCTTTTGAGATTAATGACAATTAAAGAAAAATGGGTAGCCTACCCTCTTTCATGGGGTGGATTTCATTCTACTTCAGTTTTATGGTTATCCTTCTCAAAAAGGTTTATAAAGTCCTTTTTGTCTTATTGGGACACAGTAGGCCACACTAAAAAATGAACCACCACACTATTTTTAGCCAGTTAGGGAGTCCTATGTGTGTGTGCGTGTGCGTATACCTGTCTATGTGTAGAGAATGTTGTTTTTCTGGCTCTACCAGGGACTGAACCCAGGATTTTTTCACTGATCTACATTCCTAGCCCCCATTTCCTTTTTTCCCCTCAAATTTTGAGAGACGGTCTCACTAAGTTGCTAAGTGGTAGGGGTGTATGTGTGCTCAAATCTGAGATTCGCCTGCCTCAATCTTCTAGAATACTGGGATCATAGGTGTGTGCTACCACAACTGCTTAACTGAAGAAGTAACTCTAGCTCAAAAGCAACTTAAACATTCACCTTAAAACTAAGAAGAAATCACGGGCCCAGAAATGTAGCTTAGCAGCACAGCACCTGCCTGGCAAGTACAAGGCCCTGAGTTCGATTCCCAGTACCAAAAAAAAAACACCAAACAACAACAACAACAACAACAACCAAAAAAAACTAAGATCACTTAAACCTCTCTCATCTCAATCAATGTGGCTCATCAATATGCCAGCACACATATTTACTGGTATGCCAAAACAGATCAAAGGGATAAAATCTGAAGAATTTAAAAGGCATCATTTTGCAACTATTACAGTGAGATCAGATAAAAATCATTAAGAATGCTAACTTAGGGAGAAATTCTGATGCGAAGCAAGACATCTGCATTTTCTTAAAGACCTCCCCATACACATTAAGTATTAGGAGCTACAGAAATTATACAAAAATCAGGTAACACCTTGACTAAAGTAATTAAAATTCATCATTGAGGGACAAGTGGATTGTCTACCTCTGGATGTGATACTACCATATAATACCCTGAAAAGGGCACATCACCATATACACAGTATTCCAGCTAAGAAATCTCAATTTAGGTTTGAGAAAATGCTGGAAAAATACAAAATGAGAAACAAATTCTATTAGAACAAAAGACATACTCTTTGAAATATAAAAGTCATAAAAGACAAAGAAAGACTAAGGAAAATATTGCACAGTAAAGAAGGCTCTCAAGTCATGAAGTTACATGTATTATGTGACCTGGACTGAATCCTGTAGTGATTGAGGTGAAGGTAGGGGAGAATGCTATAAACAACATCATTAGGTCAACCATCAAAAATTGAACATTGATAGTAGACTGGATAAAATGTATTGATGTAAAACTGTGAAGTTGATAATGATGTCATGGTCATGTACAAAAATCATCTTTATTCTTAGAAGACACAAAGTTATTTTGGAGTTAAACAGCCATGCTTATGTAATTTACTCTCAAATTGCTTTGGAAAAAAAAATCTAATACACACACACACACACACACACACACACACACTCACTCACATACTGAAGGGCTATGGAAATAATAAAGCAAATTTAGGGAAAGTGTTAACTATGGGCGACTCGGTAAATGGAATAGTAGTATATTATTGTTGTAAGTTTTAAAAATTTAATTATTTTCAAATAAAAAAAGAAAAAGCATCTATCAACGTGTAAAATATCCTAAAGGTAAAATATTTCAGGCGCTAACTAACTTAGGAAATATTCTTAACAAAGCTGAGGTATTTTGCTGAGTTTCTGAATCATGTATCCATTCTTTTAAAAATGTTTTTCACAAAGCAGTTGCACAAACATACCACATACCTGATAACTTTGCAGTCTTTGCAAGTCAAATGAAGTTGAAATATATCTCGACATTCAACACTTTCTATAAGCTGTAATGGAACCTACAATTAAAAAAGAAGTCTTCTTAGTCAAAAAGGCACAGACCTTGCAGTTCTTCAATGTGTCCAACAAGACTGATTAAAAAGCTCTAAGGGGAAAAAAGCAGAACTACAAATTTAGCTGATTAAGCACTCAAGTGATTTACTACAGAATGAATTAGAGCTTCCCTCACTACCAGTAACCTCAAGTCATGGCATTCATGAAGACAACAAAGAAGCATCACCTCTGAAAGAAGAGTGGAATACATTTCTCTAGCATCGTGTTCATAAGCTGATCTCTCAAAGTATTACTTTTAAATGCTGTAGCTGGCTAGAATGTATACTGACACAAAAGATGAAGGGCACTAGAATAATAATCCCACCTTGCTTACAGAAAAGGACTACATATCTGAGTGCAAATGGGCGTCTATCTGTTGGTTATACCAAATGACAGAGTGGACTTATGGCTTAGCATCAGCAAAGGAGGTTCTTAAATTAGAGGAAACCTAAATTGCCAATGCACTGCAAAGAAAAGATTATGGAACACTAGCTGCTGGGCAGGATCTGTGCTCAGAAAAACAGATCCACAGATTATCAGGAGGAAGGGAAAATGTCATACAATAATCAAAGACCCTAAAACTAGATAGGTTTAACTAGCTTCAAAGACAGTTACCAAATACGGCTTGAATGGTTCTTGCCCCACCAATCTGGTCAGCAGACTCTACTAAACACAGGACTCTATATAATAGTAGAAAGGGACCAGATAAGGAGGACTGCGGGGAGGGAATCTGAAGAGGGTACAAATTCTTAGGTTGACAGGTCTTCCCTCCCCTGGTTCCTGAAATGAGCTCTAGCTTCAAAAAGCAATTTCCAAACCTTCAAAAGATCCTGATAAATGATTACAAGAAGGATGGATACAATATATCAAGCCCTGCCCAAATGTGGCTCTGAGACTGGCAAGTAGCATTCCAACAGTTCTGTGTAGCATGAGAATTACCATGGAGATTTCCTCCAATGCAGACAGAAACAAGAAGGCTGCCTGCACAGGGTGGCCCACTGTCAGTGGAGCCAGTTTCAGAAACAGGTTTCCTATAAACTCTGCCCCACCACACAGCTGCCAGAGTCAACAGAGAATTCTCAAAACCAGGATGTGGAGATCAGAAAGAAACCAGTGCTGGAAGTCTGACACAAACAGAAACTGGGACAGGGATTAAAGAAGAGAAAAAAGTAAAATATCTCATGGTTAAAGGCTTCTTGCTTCTCTCTATAATCTAGAAAACTTTCCCTGCAATTATAAGAGGATTGGTAGTTAGGGAAAAGACTAAGAAATCTTGCTTGTGTTCTGAGAGAAAAAAACCTTTGGTTCTCTGTTTTCAAAAGTCCTTAACTCTAAAATGCAGCTGATGAGGCTAAAAATTCTTTTGAGATCTGTTGCATGGGGGGGGGGGTTTGAGGGGTTGGGTGTTGATACAGATATTATTGTAATATAATTATAAAGGAGGAATGGAGATTAAAAAGAGATTAGAAGATGACACTGATTTGTTCTGAGGTCAGTCCTTTGGGTGCCCTACAGTAGACTCTCATTGCTTTATTTTTAAAATGTACTCTAACTGGCTGCCCTCAATCCCATCCCTAGGGGCTGCCAGATTTGCTTTTCTAAAATTTTACCAGTTAAAGATCTGCCTGTTTATTGGTTTCCTTAGGTTAAGAATCTGCCTTATTAAATGCCACCCAGCTTTTGCTTTTTGAATCTCAGATGGTCACAATTTAGTAATTTGTGTACAGGGTCTAAGAAAAGTCTAGGGGTGAAGTGAGAGCAAGTTTTACAAATCCAACTGAGTCGCTGCTCTGCCAGCAGTCATTTGCATCCCAGGTTCCTTTCAACTGCCTTTCTTATTGCTAGAAAAGATGAAAACCAGTTAAATCTATTATCAGTCACACTGTGCAACTTTGCCACAAAGACTATGTAAGTTTTATATCACTATTACTGGACCAAAGCCCAAAGGCTAAGAATTTCCACAATAATAACAAAAAACACTCCAATACATGCAAATTACAATGGTACATCAGTTCACAAACTTAATTCTTTCCATGATTCTGGTAGCAAACCAAACTACATGAGAATCCAATCAAATTTCCCTATAAGGTCAACACTGAACCTAATCACTGAATTTGATTTGGTTCTTGTCCAATTCAGTCTGCAACGTAAATCATGGAAAAAATTGTTTGTGAACCAAGGTACCACTGTATCTGCTAACTACAACCCATTCAATAAACAAATTTTCATATCAAACTTTTAATAACAAAATGTTGGTTCTATGCATTTAAATCAGAGTGAAGATACTAGGAAGTCACCATAAACAATTACATATACCCAGTCACAGATATGAAGAACAACAGATTTTAATCTTCATGCAGATTATCACATGCAGGGAAGTTAAATGTACAGCAAAAATAATGACACTCAAAGAGAAACCCAATTTATATCAATTTATATCTTTTCACTTCTCGATTCTGCTTCCCTTCAGTACTTCCTCCACAGACTGCCTTCTCTTTTCAAAAAGGCAGAGAAAGCTTCTCTCCTACCTTCATACATCTAACCAAAACGTAACTAAATTTTTCTACTTTCTTAAGGCCTATCCACTGATCTAACTTTCTTAACTTTCCTCACATATGAAAAAGATTTGTCACTATTTCTATAAGGCATACTCAATAATCAACTTCATAAGCAAAAGATTTAAAGATTAATGCCAGTTTACTTCCTAGCTCAAGGAGGTTAAACAGGTACCCTACAAACTAACACCAAAGTCTAGGCCAGAATTTATGTCTGCCCTCTAGCTTGGGATCCTTCCACCATATATATCCTGCCTTTGTTCCTCTAAGATCATCTTTCTTGTCTGTATACTTTGATTTTCTTTCACAAAAGAAGTGGCCTCTCCACCAGACATCGTAAGAAAATTAAAATTTAAACAAGGATCATTGGAGGCAATTCTGTCTGTAGAAGAAATCTGAAGTTACTTTCTCATCACCAGCCCATAGATTCAGTACCTCATCTCCACCCCACCCTTTAACACACTCCTGTCTGCTACAAGCACTGGTGGTACAAGCAGATTTAAATCACCTTTATAAATCTTTTTACTAATAAAAACTCTATAAATAAAACAAATTAATTGCTTGAAATTGAAAAATTACTGCCAAATATAAATACTATTCATACCAATTAATCATCACAATAATCAACAGATTTATTTCATTAAATCTATTTATACTCATGAATAGTTTAGCAATAATTCTCTAAATTTTAACATGGAAATCTTACAAGTATCCCACTACTGGTATATACAATATGCATTTACAATTGCTGTACCACAAATTAGCTGTATTACAATTTATACCATTTTAATGGTTTCCTTAAGGAACTGCAACATGATGACATCTGGTCTGCTAAATCAACACTTTTCTTCATATTAATGTAATCAAAGATACCCTAAAAAGTGGTACAAGCCACCTGATAGGACAGTCATACATGTACTATCAGTGATGCAAGCCAGTGTGAACAATCAAATTCAAATCAGAGCCACCAATTTTTAAGACATAAAAATTATGGCTCCATCATGAACATTTCAATTTCTTTCTCCTTTATCTTCTAGATACCAGTTAATTCTCTCTCATTATAGTGCTAATTCTATTACAAACTCCATCAAACTCATGTTCAAACAATGCATCAAACACACTTTAAATGCTGTTAATCAAATCTTCAAAAGGCCAAAAGTTACATCCCAAGTACCAAAACCCATGAGCATCAAACCAAAAAAGCAAAAGAAAGCAGTTTAAAACTTAGTTAAGACATGCAAATGTGTTACAGATCCACAATACTGTCACATTTGTCACATTACACAGCAATCTAGTATCATATTTTGCTAGATTTACCTCCTTAATTCATTCTGGCTGTGTATGTATATTACTTTAAAGCACAAGAAACAACCATTCATTTTAATTGACTAAACAGGAAGTATTAGTACTAACCCCACGTACACATCTGAAGTAAAAATGGCAGTATGAGTAAAAATATAAGTAATGACTCTAAACCTAAAATCTGTAATAAACTACAGAATTTCATTAAATCATTTCATTTAAAGACCAGTCAGAGAAGGAAAATTTTCACAAAATAAAGACCAACACCCTCCGATTCCCGATACCAAAACAAAACAAACTCTGGTTTACTTTGGACATAAAAAAAGTATTTTCCCTTGGTACTGTTTCAGAAGCTTCCACTGGTACAAAAATGCTAGAAAATTCCTCCCTTTGGTGCTTAGGAAATAAAAGTGGTTGCTGGATAATAGAAAATGCAAAGATATACTAAGAAGAGGTGTTTCCAGCTACTGTTTTTCCATACTTCTTCCCAACAGGCACTGACAGATCAGCCTGGAAACAGACATTTTAATGTCCTCTTAAACACTAATGTTGGTTTTATAATTGTTATTAAAATTTGGTCTACAGCTTTTAAAGGTCATTATTCCATTGCTTATATATAAACTGAAGTTTCATCTTTACCCCACAAATTGATATCATCAGAGCTCACTACTAGAACTTTGGTGACAGGGAACAGGCTCATGCAGAGAGAATACATTTTATTGATTTTCAAAGTGAACATCTAACACACAAAATCAATTTGTTCCAAGCACAGGTGCAGCAACCACCTAGGACTCTCATGCTACTTACTGGGATTTCAGAAGCAGTAGAGTGAGAAGCAGTCTATTGAATTACACAACAAAAATTATTTTAAACTTCCATAAATTCCACTTGAACACTTACTTGTTTATAAATTATCTAAGCTTCAAGAAATATAGCTGTGTGTATGTATAAAATATAGTTGGGGAAAAAGAACAGAGCACTTCATACCTTAAATGCTACAAATGAACTCCTCCTGTACAGAGGTTCTTTATTCTGGAATTTGAATACTGATTTTCATTCAATGTGCATAGACTAATGTTGTTTATGGTTATCTAATCCTACAGACACATTTTACTCAATGTGCTGTGAAATTAAAACAAAATACATGCTATCAGGTAGCTGTTTAAAAACTGATGGTAAGTCACTTTCTAATGTGCTAAATGATGCAAAGTAGGGCACACCATTAACAGATATGGCACATTTGAGTTCTGATGGTTTAAATGTGTTTGATTTAGATAATAATAACCTTTATCAGGGGGTCTTTGGAACCTCATGTACTGCACTGAATATGATGAGGGAAGCAGGAAAGGGGTCCTACTGATCTCATGTTTTTTACTGAACAACTTGTATGACAGAGGTAAGAAGAGTAGGAGAGTGGAAATTAGGAGCAACATCAATACCAACACCCTGGTCTCCATCCAAGACCTAATGCAGGAAGGGCCATTATCTCCTGGAATAACCCAGATTTTAGGAACCTGCTATAGCTTGTGTTTTGGATGTCCTCTTAAAGCCTCATGTGGTCACAGGTAGGACTTTTTCAGAGGTGGCTGAATGCAGTGTGTGTGACTGGTTTGTAGTACAGTGCTAGGATTAAGGATGGTGATTACTCAATCAGTACACTGGTTTAGTACAGCCTTAATACCAGTAGCCTGAATACAATATAAGACAGAAAGAGGCTGGTCTTGTCCCTCGTTGTTTTGCTACCAGAAGGTCCACCATGAACTGTTTCTCTTTTGCAATGCTGGTCTGCCATGCCATCCTAACTGGAGCTAGCCAATGATGGACTGAAACTTCTACAAACTGTGAGCTAAATAAACCTTTCCTCCTTTAACTTTGGGTGGTCGATATTTTATCTCAGCAAAGAGAAAAATAACACAGAACCTTAGCACTAAATGTATCAAGATTAAGGTACTGATATGGAGAAACATCAGTCCATTATAGTATGAAATGTTTACTCTTTTAAATAAAAAAAAAAAAGAAATGTTTATAATCACTGCAATGCCTATATATATATATATATATATATATATATATTTTTTTTTTTTTGGTACCAGGGATCGAACTCACAACCTTGCGCTTGCCAGGCAGGCGCTCATGCCACTGAGCTAAATCCCCAGCAATGCCAAAATACTTATGCACAATCTCTCTCCTTCTGCCCCACCCACCTAGGGCAAAGCCATTATTTGGGGTTTTTAAGTGACATGTAGGTTCCAAGCTTTAGAGGGTTACAAACATAAGAAGATACACTTTTATGCTGAGGAAATGGGTCAAAAGAGAAGAACATAAATAAAGCAGTAAATAACCTACTTGTACAGATACTGCTGGAGACAAATGATGACACAGGTCTATTCATACAGAAATAGATTGTTTTAATAAATGAACTTTAAATTCAAAACAGAGAAAATGGTCTGATATTTATTTCAAATCCACATTAACTTCAATTCAATTAATATTTATTGGACAGCGTGGCATCAGGAGACATGGTAGATTCTGAAGATACAAAGCAAAAAGTTACAACATGTCTAGTAAATGTTGGGAAAATATGTTTAAGATACAGAAGAAATCATGTGAGTCTAATTAACCATCCGAGAGGGAACTAGGACTGAGTACAAGTTCACAGATGAAATTATCAACTAAACTGAGTTTTGATAGATGAAGAGAAGGTCCCTGGGCAAGAGGAGACAAGGTAGAGGGTGAAAAAGTGAGACAATAGCAGTGCTCTGGAAGAGTTCATCGAGAGGAAGGCATTCAGACTAAAACAGCTCCTAGACATAAATGTTTAACTACAAATAATAATAATTAATAATTTATAAATATCAACTACTAAGCAAATAGTAGCCACTGAATTGTAAGTCCAAGAATGAGACTTCAGGAAGGGGTAACTTTTGGACTGGCAAGATGAATGAATATGACAGATTTTAAAGAATCCCCAAATAAACCCCAAAATACCCCATCAGATGGAAGGATAGTCCTGAGCTCTTATAAGGTACCATAACACATTTCTCTGTGCTAGCTCTGAAATACAGAAAAGCATAATACTGGCAAGCAAGAAATGAAGATGGTTATTTGTTCAGTGGAAGTATGTGAACTTTTGAGCCTTTATAGGTTTCATTTAAGACATTAATGATGGCAGTGCTCTGGAAGAACCAGTTTATTGAGAAGGTTCTCATAAATGAAAAGGGGGTAAATGTACTCTTGAGAATTGAGAGCCTTCCTTTTTTTCAGTAATATATAGTCCATTCTGCAAATAAGCATTTTACTTAACATCTATACTTACACCACTTATAAGCCAATAGAGTAACTTCATCCTATAATGAGAGTCTGCCTTAAGCTCAAAGAACATCTCATCATTTGACACTGAGACACAGAAAATTATCTCAAATTAAGCAGCTAGTAACCACCACAGATTAAGGAATAAAAGCTTATTCAGTTGTTGTACTTTTGTAAACCAATACAGCAAGATCTAGTACAGATCATTCACTGTTAAACAATAAACTCCTCAGCTGACAACTAAGGGAATCATTTTAAATAAAGCATAAGATTTGCTTACTAATCTAATGGTCTGAGTGTTAAATTAATTGAGAGAAAAGCAGAGCACATAGCGCTTTCACTCGCCCAGTTCTGTATATGACTCTTCTCTCCTTGAGACCATTACTAAGTTTTTCAACTTCTTTTTCCAGCTACCTAAAAGGAGAACAGTTAGTAATTACTTACATTGACAAGAGACTCCTTGAATTTGATGTGAAGTCTATAATTAGAAAGGGCAATGATGGCATCCTCGGCACGGCCCACATACTCTGTGCTCTCTCCATGAAGCTCAAGGAAAGGAACCTTCAAAATGAAAAAAAGAATCCTTCAGAGCAGTAAAGCAGGTTTCAAACATGGGTCAGGAGAATGGATGGTAAATCCTGTCACTCAAGTTCAAATGAGTAAGGGACCTAAAAGTTTATACTCATCAAATTCATATCTGAGTCTTTTTTTTTTTTTTTTTTTTTGATACCAGGGATCGAACTCATGACTTCACACTTGCCAGGCAGGTGCTTAAGCCGCTGAGCTAAATCCCCAGCCCTATCAAATTCAAATACACCTAATTATGAAAATTCTGGACCAGTAAAACAATGACAGAGAAAATTATCTCAAAAAGTAATTCTCAAAAAATAAGCTTCGCTAAAATAAGAGATGTCTTCCAGGTCACATTTTATGTATATACTACAAGAAAAAAATACATATTTTATGAGGCATCACTTCAACTCATTAGCTTTGCTAAGTCATTACTACGATGCTAAATACATATGACATAATTGAAAGTGTCCTTAATTACCTGCAGATTCTCATCCTCCCTAATCAGCTGCTTCCTGGGAAAGATCTGATTCGCCTGAATGCACTCAAGACTGTGCCGAGTCTCTTCATCCTGGAAAGACCCAAAATTTTTTAATTTTAAGATTTCTGATTATCCATTTTCACTTTTTCTGCTATGTCTATTCATACAATCCCAACCGAAATCCAATGACAAAGGCAAACAGGTAGAAAAGCTCAAGCAAACAATATTTATTTCAAAAGTGTTCCATCCATTAGATTAGATGTTATGTGTCTCCCTAACAGATTAATATACTAAGTGCTGCTAAGTGTCCCTCTGTTTTAAAGGATTGGCTGCCAGTATGTGGCATTACTAGGGAGGTAGTAGGCCTAGCAGGAAGAAGACAGGTCACTGGGAGCTTCCTTTAGAGGAGATTATGATCCGAGTCCCTTTTTCTTTGCTTCCTACCCTTCTTGAAGTAAGAAGCTTTCTCTGCCACTTGTTCCCATTCTGAAGTACTCTCAGCCCAAAGGCCCAAAAGCAACATCTCAACCAACAATGGACTAAAATCTCTAAACCTGAGACAGAATAAACTTTTCCTCCTTTTAAAGTGACCTCAGGTATTGTTATAGGACTGAAAAGCTAACTAATATAGGTTACTCTAATCTGAGAATACACTGATGCAAAAAAAAAGTCAGACATTACACCATCTCTGCTGGGCACAGTAGGTTATTAGTACAATCACTCTAAAGAGAAACTGAAATAGTGTTTTCCTCTTTAAATTATAATCTCAAATTCTTATTTTTGGGCTGGGGATTTAGCTCAGTGGCTTAAGTGCTTGCCTGGTAAGTGTAAGGTCATGAGTTCGATCCCCAGTACCAAAAAAAAAAAAAAAAAAAATTCTTACTTTTGAGAGGTATGTTCAATTATTTAAGAATAAAATGAGCCAGGCATGGTGACACATGCCTGTAACTATAGTACTTGGGAGCCTGAGGCAGGAAGATCACCGAGAGTTTAAGGCCAGGCTGAACTACATAGCAAGATCCTGTCTCAGGAAAAAAAACAAAAACACCCAAACTAAAATCATGTGAGCCATTATCCCTAGTTTACCTTACATTACAAAATGGTCTGTTTCTGTTAAGTCAGTTTCAAAAGAAGCAAAAATTTCTTGTCTCAATTCCACCTGGATTATAATTTGTATAAAAATTATTATCTCAATTACTTTCTTGTTGCAGGGGAAAAAAATACCTGACAACCACGAGTTAAAAATGGACAGCTTTATTCTGACTCACAGTTCATGGCTGTCTGGCTCCACAGTAGGACCACATGGCAGAAAACAGACGGTCTATGGCATGTGAGGAGAGAGACAGAGGAGGACCAACGGACGAGAAAAGAGGCAAAGAGACTGACAGACATATACACACACATGTATACCCTTCCAGGCCATGTCCACCTCCCAATGTCACACTCAGTTCTAAACCTATCAGAGGACTAATCCAGTGATGAATATCACACAACATTCACCTCCGAAAAGTCCCACCTATGAATTCATGAGGCTTTGGATGGTATTTTAGATATAAACCGTAACAGTAATTTTTTTACATTATAAGTTTTTATAGTACAGAAAGGGCCAAGAGAAATGCAATCTATTAGAAAATCTGACTATAAATTATGATGGAATCTATTTAAACTGCACCTCCCCTAACACTACAGATCAAATGCAGCCTAAAAAGACATGGTAGGTAAGTGCTACATCCCAATTTCTTAAACAGCAAACTCCTTAGTATGTTCCATTGACAGCTAGTGATTTCAACTAGTTACTGAACATTTCTGTACATACTACTTATCAGAATTTCAACAATTTTATAAATCTCAAAGAGGAAAAAGTTCTACCTATAAACAAGATTTCATCCAACAACAATCACAACCGTAAAATGATACTACACTATCAGTGTGGTTCTCTGATGTGTAGATTCTAAGGCTTCTATAAAAGGGACCTTGTGAGGTCACAACTACACCGATGATATTAAAATACTATTTGCCTTTTTTCCTAATACACTGATATTTGTTCTAATAGTGTAAAAAGAATTGGTGGGTAAAATTGCAGGCACAATCAAAGAATTGGCACCAATTTCAGTAAGAATGAAATGATAAAGAAGGAAAATTACACTGAAGTATTACGGCTGTCTCAAGGTAAATAAAGCACTTGTGCAATTACATGAATTATATACTGAACTAGTCATTTTTAAAAGTACTATTTTTAATTGAAAGAGTAACTGATGGACAAACCATGAACATTCAGACTAGGGTATTTGGCAGATCTTTTCTCCAAATCACACCATCAGCTGCCAATGACAAAGATTTTATGCAAAAATCACCACTTTGGAGGACCTACCTACCATCTGCCACCATGAATTTAGCAGCTTCAAAATACTCAGGGGACTATTATAAAATTAGTGATATTATGAAATGTGATTTTCTTTTTAAAAATATTAATTATAAGTCAACATTTGTAAGATGTTTAAAAATCATGCATGGGCCAGGTGCAGTGGAACAAGCCGAAAACCCAGCACTCTGGGAGGCTGAGACAAGAAAATTATAAATTCAAGGTTAGACTGGACAACCTAGCAACTTAACTGAAATCCTGTCTCAAAATTAAAAAGTCACGCAAGGACTCATTCAAAGTGGAAGATAAGAGCTCACAATGTTTTTCTAACACAAATTTCAGTGTTAGAAAGCTTACCCAGCATGTCCAGGCCCTGGGTTCAAAACTCAGCTGGCTCTCTGCCCCTTAGTAAGAAAGAAAGAAAGAAAGAAAGAAAGAAAGAAAGAAAGAAAGAAAGAAAGAAAGAAAGAAAGAAAGAAAGAAAGAAAGGAAGGAAGGAAGGAAGAAGAGAGAGAGAGAGAGAAAGACAGAAAAAGACAGAAAGAGAAAACAAACAAGCGTGCAAGACAGATCAACAGTTTTAAAATAAAGAATACCAAAAGTTCACTGATACAGTTTCAGATTCCTTCCTGCAACTAACAATTAAAAACCTACTGCTAGTCAAGTTTTGGGTAGTATTAAAGAAAAATACAATTATCTGAAAAAACAAAATATTCTTTCCTTTTCTAACTTCCTATTTATATAAGGCTGGATTTTCCTCCTATGTTTGAAACAAAAGAACACACTGTAATTGAATGTAACAGTAGATGAGAACAAGACATCTAAGCTAAGCATTAGAGATCTGGAAAGTAGCCAGGTGTGGTGGTGCCCCCCAGTAACCTTCGAATTCAGGAGGTTAAGGCAGGAGGCCTGGGTTACATAATGAGTTCAAAACCAGCCTGAACCATATATATAGCAAAACTCTGTCTCAAAAAACAAACAGGTTGGGGACACATGCACTTGCCTGGTAAGTGTGAGGTCATGAGTTCGATCCCCAATACAAAAAACAAACAAAGCAGAGATTGGAATAGTGCAAAACAGTAACATTCTCCACACTGTTTTGGATGAGAAAAAGTTATTTTTCAGCAAATATGCTATATATGCTACCATATAATTGGTTCGTTACTGTTATTTTCAAATAATTTTATGGACATTTTAAAGATTTTTCAGCTTTGATCTGCCATACAGTACATAGGTACATAGGTACATATGCAATTCCTCTTAGAGGTCCTCAATAATTTAAGAATGTAAAAAAGATTCTGAGACTACACAGTGCCAGAACTGCTGTTCCAGACTAACATTTAATACTAAATATATATCAATTATATACTTTAACACTAAATACATACCAATTAAAGTTGTTTTGATTTGAAAAGTCACATTTCCTCTAAAACTATGTTCCTATTGTTAATCTATAATAGGGAAAGCCATCCTGAATAACTTGACAACAACCACCTCACTGACTAGTCCAGCATTTTTCTACTAGTTGACTGACCTGACCTAGCCTTGCATCCTCCCTTTTTTTAAAATTTGGTATTTAAAATTTAGAAAGAAACAAATGTCTTCAAATTATAAAAACTTCATAAATAGAATGAAAAATTACAAAACTTCAATCTAAACACAGACATTTATTTTCAAAAAGACAATGTAAATTAATGTCACCTCTCTATGACTGCTAGAGATTGACTATGACTGCTAAGAACTACAGCTGACAGTAGGATATGGTGATTCATGCCTATAATCTCAGTACTAAGGAAAACTGAGGGAGGAAGACTGCTTTGAGTTCAAGTACAGCCTAACTACATAACAAGATCCTGTCTTTAAAAAAAATAAAAATTACAGCCGACAATAATTTCAAAAGCAAAATTTAAAAAGTCTTTTCAGTTTCTCATACAGCCAAAACAAATATTGTACTTAAGGAAACTGGTGTACTCTAATAAAGCTGATATTATAAGAGTCTGGGGTTCTCTGCAAGTAATATAATTATTCAGGGTATACACCAAGGTCTGGAAATGGCTCCAGTCCTATAATCACCAAAATAACCTGTCAAAAGTGTTCTGTCAATCTGCACCATTTCATCCTTTTCCACTCATTTTCTCAGGTCCACCAATGAGTGAAGAAATGGGAGGAAGTTATTGAGGGAGGTCATTCTTTTAAGGAATCAATTTTTCTCTTATAAGTACTAGGTTTAAAAAAAAAAACCAAAAACTTATTTATGTTTCTAAGTATTTACACTTAGAGAGACACAAAGAGAAAAGATATGGTGAATCTCGAATTTAAGGACAGTTTTTCTCATATGCCATGGAGGATAGGAAGGAAATGCTATAAAAACACAGTGGGCAGGGGCTTTAAAGATTCTTACAAACAAAAGTGTACTTTAAAAATACTTTCTCAGTATCACATTAACTAGCTTTTAAACTCGCATAAATGTATAAGACCTAAACTTGCATTGTGTTTAAAACACCTTTTACAGAGGTGTTCATTATTTCTCTTAAGTGATTCCCTGACCCAGTTTTCTGTTGGGTCAGAATTGAACTGAACAGCTCAGAACTGGAGTAATGTAGCACAGAACTGGAAAAGAAGGGAGTTAAGGAAAGGAAGAAAAGTGTGACAGAAGGAGGAAGATAAACAGAAAGTAGAGGAGAGGAGGAAGAAAGGAAGAAAAGAAAAAGAAAAATGAGAGAAGTAATTTATTTGCCTATCCATTCTTGCTAGAATTCTTAACCCTAATCCTGTTTAGTACGTAAGTAACAAAAGAAGCTACCAGAAACTGAAAATGGAACAAATGGTTTTCAATGTAAGAGAACTGAGAATTAGGCCGGCAAGAGCACAAACTGTTTTTTTTTTTTTTTTTTTTTTTAGTCTAATCCAATAAATATTCTTTGAAAGGATATTATTTCAGCTCATGTTATCTGTAAATCTTCAAAAATATTTTCCCACTGTGTATAAAAATGGACTTAATTCCCAAAGATTAACATTAGGACTGACTACAAACTAACTTCCTAAAAGAGTGATTGAAAAAATACTACTTGATTAAAGAGTTCCATTCACTCCCTAACCCCCACTCCAAAGACAAGGTCTCAATATGTGGTCCAGGCTGGCCTGGAACCCTCTATGTAGCCCAGGTGGGCCTTGAACTTGCCATCTTCTTGTCTCAGCCTTTCAAGTACTAGGATCACAGGTATGTACCACCACACCTAGCTGCACCACTTTTAAGACAGGTACTGAAGGCTGTCAAAAATATACTTCCTTTGATGTATACAATTCCCTTGGAATTTGTGTAAAAATAATCTAAAGGGTTAGCAGATAGGGAGTTGAGGTCAGATAACACAAGAGTAGGCATGATCTTATATGGCACCTAAATGATATGTGAGAATTCACTGCACATTTTTTCTCTTGCAAAGATTTGAAATTTTCCAAATAAAACATGAAAAAATTGTCCTAATGCCTCACTTCTCAAAGATAAGACTTCAATACCATTTAAAATCTTTTAAAACTGTATTTTAATATCTTTCATATATAAAATTTAAATATAAAGCAATCTTAAGCTCAAAGTAGTATGGAAGTATATGTTTTTTTTTTAACAAACAGAATTCTAATGCTGCAGAATTTTATACACAAAAACTATGGATTAAGGACATCAGGAACCCAATGAATCAGCATGGGGAAATGGTTACTTCATTTAGCAAAATATGCAAAATAGATAATTATGTATCATTCTAGCTACATAAAACATACACATATGACCTGCAGTAGTCAGAAGGGAATACAAACCACTGTGAGTTCTGGTAGTACAATTATAAATAAAAAATTTTTTAAAAACTGTTATAATGCTGCATTAACAAAAAACTATCATACACAGTAGCTTTTCCAGAGTGTATCTGTAAGCAAAGAGGCAAGGAAGGCTTATCTACTGGGCACAACAGAGACTACTATAGTACCAAGAGGAGAAAAATGCAACTGCTGTGTGGTATACACTGAATAAACCCTCCATACTGCTTCTATAAACCCCAACATTTGCTAATCATAAGAACTGACATGCATACCATTTAAAAGATGAGTGCTTTTTAATTAATTTTAAAAAGCTCTGGGAAAACTAGTAAAACAAAATGTAGTTTAGCAGAATAATAGCAAAAGTTCATCAAAATTTGGGAATTGGAAAAGTTTTAATAATGCCCACAAACTAAGAAAAAATTGGCCCATCTTTAAACAGCAAGCAGTTACTTTTTCTCCTCCTTTTCCACTGACATTTCTGAATTTTTTTTAAACTTTGTTTTTAATTTTGAAAAGCATTTTCTATCATGTTCCTAATGAAGCTTGCAATTAACGTGGTATTTTCAATCTTTTCTTTGTGCACCAGCATGAAACAGTTTAGATCTAGGAAACATTACAAGGAAGAAACAGGACAATATTACAGAAAATCGTTTCTCTTTTAAGTCTTGAAGCACTGTTTACATGTCCTCAAGACTGATAAAAACATGACTGGCTTGTTGCTCTACCTCTGCCTATAATGAACCCTAAATGGCCCATAAGTCACTGTTACATTCATTATAAGCTCTTTTTAGTCAAGGATTCAAGAAGAGGTATTCAGAGCTGCACTGTTATGAGATCAGAATACTGCTTTAAAAAGACACAACAACAGAGATACACCTCAGTGGCACAAGCACTTCCCTGGCAAGGTTGTGAATTTGATCCCTGGTACCAAAAACAAACAAAACAAACAAACAAACAACAAAAAAAAGACACAACAGAAAAAGTAGAAAACTGCTCTGTCCAAAAGGTAAATTCATTAAAAGCATATGCTATGTAAGGTAATGCATGTTAATTACTTTAATTTAGCCATTCTAGGACACAAATTTCAAAACATGTTGTACACAGTATAATTTTATCAATTAAAAACATATGTAGATAATCATCTCACAATTTTACACATACCTAAACTAATAAACACAAAAAAGCATTTTTACTACATCCTGCTTCCTACTTTTTTTATTTTTGGAGTTCTGGGGATTGAATTGACAACCTTGTGCATAGAACACATCTACTCTACCACTGAGCTGTACAACTAGCTCAGCTTCCTAGGAAAGATGGAATTAAAAAGAATCCAAGAACTGTGTACTAATCAGCCTTGATTCTACGTTTACTAGCTGACTTAATGAGACATATTACCGAAATCACAGAATTCAAGTTAACATAAATAAAACTGCTCTATATAGTGAGTACTCTAGCTTTACTACTCTTTAGAAAATAGGAGAAAGGAGACTAGAGAGTTCTATAAAAGGGAAAAATAAAATGATTTTCTATAAAAATAGAAATGAGTCATTAGTGTTCACTTAAATTACCAGAATTGAGCTCAACTCCAATTGTCTTATTTCCTTGTACTTACCATGACAGGAGGCCCAGATTAGGAGGAGAGATCTCCGTCCCTTCTTCAGTGTCTGACAAGGTTCTTCTTTATCTTATGCTCAGATCTTTTATTTGAAAGAGAAAAAAAAAGGGCGAAATTGGCAATAGTTTTCTCTATAATTAGCTAGACTCTAATTAAAAGGACTGCACATACATGGACCTAAAAACCTGAACGGAATCAGCCAAGAATAATTTGAATATCATCCAGCTAATTATCACTAGTCAATCCCAAATCTGATAATGCTTTTGTATAAATCCTTCTGGACTTAACCAAATTCTACAAAAAAATGTAGCAAATACTAACATTCCAATGCAAAAAATACTATAGGTCTTGAATGAAAATAATAAAGTATTAATTAAAATCAATCTGCAAATCCAAAAATAATGTTCTTACAATTTTTCAGGATGTTTATGTGATTATCTTATTCAAAATGGATCTTCCTACCTGAAGGAAGAAAACTGACTTAGTAATAACCAAAAAATGAATAAACTGTCTAATTACTCCAACATTCTATACTAAACTGAAACCTTGTAATGTATTAATATCTTTTACATAGATTTTTAAAAACAAGAAAAAGGAAGGGAGGAAATACCCAACTAGAAAGGGAAAGTTAGGGTATTAAGAGTACTGTATCATCTTTAAAACGTGCTGTTTTCTTTGAGTAACAGTTTCATGCAGAGCCAACATTTCTGGTTTGCTAGAACTCTATGAACAAGGGAATTTTAGGGAGATAAGCTTCGATTTCAACATAAGCTCTGTAAGAGCAATGTTAAGTGAGTAAATTGATATAACAGGCCCCAGATCATATGGAATTGTTGGAGGCTGTGAGAAGAGAAGTGGCATCATTTTACTATGGCTGTTGGGTGAGGAGCAGTTTACAGATTGTTGAAATGAGGAGCAAAGAAAGACGGAGACTAGTTTGAAGGCTACTGTAATAATTCAAACAATATAATGTTTACAAAACAGTAGTAATAGAAATGGTAGAATGCTGCAGAATGGTATCTTTCAAAATATTATCTACAAGATTTGAGCTGATGACTTAAAAGTGAGATAAAGAAGCCCAGTGTGGTAGTACACACTTATACTCCTAGCAATCCAGAGGCTAAGGCAAGAGGACTGACTTCAAAGCCAGTCTAAACTATGCAGCAAGACCCTACAGACAGACAGTCCAACTTTCTGATTACACAATTGGAAGCCAGAATTGCCCATTTACTGATACATATAAGAAAAATGGATTCTCTCTCCCACAAAGAGAAGAAACAACATGAATAAGGAGTTTCAGACCCACATATCTAACATGCCAAGTAGATATCCAATTGACGACACCCAAGTAAAGTACTAAAAAAATAAGATTGCAAATCAAGAAGAGATAAAAATGTGGGAAAACGGAGAGTTTCCAAAGATGGCGGACTGGTAGGTAGGAGGAAAGGGACCCTCTCTGAGAGAGACATCTTAAATGCCAGAAGAGAACACCCTGGAGAGACCCAAACAGAGAGAGATAGACTCTCTCAACCCAGGAAGAAACTAAAGTGAAAAAAAAACGCTCAAATATGAGGTCCTGGGGCTAACATTAGAGAAGCTAAGATCAGTGAGCACTGCGCCCTCCTTGAGCTGACAATTCCTGCCCGAAACTGACCTGACCGACCAAACCGCACAGATATGACTGGCTTGAGTGGCTGGAGCATGGAGCTGAATAGCCCTGTGCGTGGCTCGCCCAACATGGCCCTGCACGCGACCGACCCAGAGGCACTGTGAATTCCCACCACAGCCGTGCTGAAGTCAGAGGAGCCCAGCAGTTCTCACAAGGACCGGCATTAACACACAGTGAGTGCTGGGAATAAGACCCTCCCACGGGAAAAACGCAACTGACTGGACGGCATGTTGGATTTGGGCAGGACAGTCCTAACTCCATAAGGAAGTGGCTTCAGTTGGTTGCTCCCCTCCCAAGCGCAGAGCGGAAGGGTGGAATCTGCTTGGACTGGGCCGTGCCCCTGAGCGGGACCCAGTGGGTCGCTACAAATTAATTCCCTGAGCTTGGAGCACACTGACACAGTGAATGTCCGAAAAGGTTGACTGGCCCAGAGGGGAGGAGCCAGCACACACTGCCCTTACTTGAACTTCAATCTCTGATAGCAGACTCCAGAGGGAAGAAGACCCAAAGCTGCGCACTCTAGAGGAGCCTTAAGCAACAAAAAAAGGGTCTGGGAATTACATTGTACACTTGTATGGAAGGGACCAAAAACATGAGAAGAGGGAGAAATAAGACAAAAACCCCAGCCCCCAACCCTGAGAACATTGATCCAGGAGAGGTAAATACAAAATAAATTGAGGGCAGCAAACATGCAACATCAAACACAGCATTAGCAGACATAAAGAGATATCTTCAGGACCTTGTAGGCAGGACCAAAACTGAAATATTAATTTACATTAAACAATAAGTAGATTAATGAAAGGAAGGCTGGGCATCACTCAAGAAGACACAGACAGAAGAATGGAGGAACACAAAAGGACAGAAAAATTTAATGAAGAATACAAAAAAAACTAGAATTCATGAAGCAGATTCAAAGAGATTATCAGGAAACTAAAGTCTCCATAGAAAGCTGGCAAAACTGCTTGAAAGAAACCAAAGATAGACTATCAAAAATTAAACACAGGCTTGCAACGTGTGATCATGAAAGGGAAGATCTCTTAAAAATAACAAGGGAGCAGGCAGTAACAATTGGAAGGCTAGAGGATGACAAGAGTATCTATAACTTAAGAATAAAGGAGGTGAATGAAGAAGCAGGAGTCAAAACAGAGGAATTACAAAGGCTATTCACAGAAATTATGAAGGAAAATTTCCCAAGCATAGAAAAAGGAAATGATATGCAGATGTATAAAGCATACAGAACTCCAGCCACCTAAAACCGAAACAGAGCTATACCCAGACACATAATAATCAAGATCCCAGAAATTCAATATAAGAACAGAATATTAAAAGCCATCAGAGAAAAGAAACAGATCACCTATAAAGGAAAACCTATCAAAATCACAGCAGACTTCTCGACACAGACCATCAGGTCAAGAAGAGCTTGGAGTGAAGGAATTCAAGCCCTGAAGGAGAACAACCTCCAGCCCAGATTGATGTATCCTGCAAAACTCTCTCCAGAAATTAATAGAGAAACAAGATGCTTCCATGACAAAGAGGAACGAGGAGAATTGTGACCACCAATGCAACCCTACAAAAAATACTTAAGGACAATTGAGAGAGAGAGAACAGAGGCAAGCCGCGGCCACCCCAGGGTGGGGAAACCAGAAGCAAGAGCGTCTCCTGAGATCCGCGCCATGCTGAAACTTGGGGCGCAGAGCCAACCAGTAAGCAGCCCACCGCCCTGGAGAGTGACTGTGGTCTGCCAAGCCGCGGCCACCCCAGGGCGGGGAAACCAGAAGCAAGAGCGTCTCCTGAGATCCGCGCCATGCTGGAACTTGGGGCGCAGAGCCAACCAGTAAGCAGCCTGCTGCCTACCGGTGCGCGGGCTTGAACCAAACATACCACATCCCCATCTCCCCCCCACCCCGTTAACAATTGGGATCCAGGAATTTGGGTATCTCTTAGGAGGTGACCAT
>PVJX010021999.1:0-31146 GCA_004027295.1 Dolichotis patagonum | reverse complement strand
CAGACATTAATCAATAGAGACTAAGAAAACAGTACAAAGGATCAATGAATCTAAGAGGTGGTTCTTTAAAGAATAAATAAAATTGATAAGCCCCTGGCCAAGCTTATTTAAAAAAGGAAAGAAAAAACTAAAATTCATGCAATAAGAAATGAAAAAGTTGAAATTACTACAGACTCAGTGGAAATACAGAAGATCATCAACACCTACTTTGAAAACCTCTACTCTCATAGGTTCAATAACACTGAAGAAATAGACAGATTCCTAGATACATATGAACTACCAAAGCTGGATCAGGAAGATGTAAAACTGCTGAATAACCCAATTTCTAATACTGAAATTGAAAATGTAATTAAGTCCTTGCATAAAAAGAAGAGTCCATGCCCAGATGGATTCACTGCAGAATTCTACAAGAAATACAAAGAAGACTTAATTCCAATACTCCTGAAACTCTTCAATGAAATTGAAAGGGAAGCAATTCTTCCTATAGAATTCTTCCTAAAGAAAAGAGGAAGTTAAATTATCATTATTTGCAGATATCATGATACTTTACATAGAAGACACCCAAAACTCTATTGAAAGACTCCTAGATATAATTAACAAATTCAGCAAGATAGCCAGATACAAAGTTAATACACAAAAATCAATAGCATTGCTATACACTAACAACAAAAGTACTGAGAGAGCAATAAGAGAAACTACTCCCTTTACACTAGCATGCAAAAAAAATGAAATACTTAGGAATTAATCTCACGAAAGAAGTAAAAGAGCTATACGTTGAAAATTATAATATCCTGAGGAAGGAAATTGAAGAGGACCTCAGAAAATGGAAAGACATCCCTTGTTCATGGATAGGAAGAAAAATATTGTAAAAATAGCCATTCTCCCAAAATTAATATATTCAATGCAATCCCAATCAAAATACCACTAACATACCTCATAGATCTAGAGAAATCACTTACAAAATTCATCTGGAACCACAAGAGAACTAGAATAGCAAAGGCAATTCTAAGCAACAAAGGCAAGGCAGGAGGCATCACAATCCCTGACTTGAAATTATACTACAAAGCTACAGTAATAAAGTCAGTATGGTATTGGAATAGAAACAGACCCAAGGATCAGTGGAATAGATTGGAAGATACAGCCACAACCAAAAACTCACTCAACCACCTTAGCTTTGATAAAGGGGCCAAACATGCTCACTGGATGTATGACAGTCTCTTTAACAAAGAAGAAGTTCCCAGAAGAACTGAAAACATCATACCACAGTGTTATATGTGCACCCATATTTATAGCAGCACATTTTGTAATAGCCAGATCCTGGAAACACCCTAAGTGCACATCAACTGAGGAATGGATAAAAAATTTGTGGCATTTTTATACAATGGAGTACTACTCAGCTATAAAAAATGATCACATTGAGATATTTATAAAGGGGCACCACTTGAGACCATTCTCTTAAGCGAAATAAACCAAACTCACAAGGGTAAATACCACATAGTCTCCCTAGCATGAGAGTTGATAAGAATATATAAGACTTTATGGTAAGCATGAGTCCCCATCTCATAGCTTTGAAGCCTTTCAATGTTTTCAATCATCAGTTGGAATGGTTTTATCCTGTTTTGTTTGACTATATCATGTTTGATGATATGAATAGCTGTTTTGAAGAAAACAAAACATTATGACAGCTATTGCTGATTTAATATCATCCTTCTTAGAAGTCCTACCATGCTTCTTTTGTTCTAATACCATTGGTTCTATCTATCACATTGTGTCTTATTGGGATTTGAATATGTGTGATAGTTTAAACAAAAATTTTTTTATGGAAAATGAGATATCATAGTACCCATTGATCATTTTCTGTTCTTTGGTTCAGAAAACCCTGTAATTCTTTCACTCTATGCATGGCTTTATACTATTGTGTTATGTTTGATATTATTGTATTTGAATCTATGCTCAAGTATAGCAGAGTAAGTGATATGGTCTTAGCTACTGTTGATGTCCAGTTGTCTTAATGTAAAGTACTGTGTTGCCTATGTTGTCCTGTTCTGACCTGCTCTGTACTGCCCTCTTTTGTTTTATTCTCTTTCAAATAAAAAAAAATTAACAAAAAAAGGATATAACTGCATGTATGTTTACGTGTGTAAGATAGATGTCTATGTTACTTTTTTTGTTAGATAGTTGGCTGCAGAACTGTTAACAGTCTTGCTGTTTGAATGTCTACTTTGTATGGTTTAATTTTGTAACTTGAACAACTACTTCTAACATGACAGTATGTAATTTATCAAGTAGTGATTCCGTAATGTTTTTTTTTCTTGGAATTCTGTATTGTTGTTACCCTTTTTTCTCTTTAAATAAAATTTTAAGAAAGCCCCTAAAATTGAATTGAAAAAACTCTACATGCATGTTGGTTAGAAAAGACACATCTAACACATAATACCTGCAAAATGTTGAATAAACTGCCAGAAAAAGACATTTGATGCAATCACATAACAATAGTAGCATCAGACAAGGGAAAATCTATGACAAAATTTAGTAGTGTAAATGCAAGGTAAAAGGTTTATTAATTTTTTGTAAATTAAGATATAACAATCATAAATGTGTATATATCTTATAATATCAACTTCATATAGAAACATGTAACCACAAAAATCAACAAACTCACATTTATCAATTATTATTTTAACTCTGATAAAACAGGAAGACAAATAAGAGGTAAAGGGATAAAAAACTTTGACAATTAAAATTTCTAAATATTTTGTATGGTATTGATCATTTTGGGTGGATCTATTTAGCAACTTTAATTCTTATTTTTATTAGTTTATCTGAAAACTATCTTTTAACCTTGAAAATAATATAATTTTACATAAGTAGAATTTTCTATTTTAATCCTTATTCTGTTTTTAAAATTTTTTTTGTAGTAGGGATTAAGCACAGGTTCTTTATGTTGAGCTACATGCCTAGTCCTTTTAAATTTTAATTATGAGGCAGAGTTTTGCTAAGTTGCTAAATTGTTCAGACTAGAGTCAAACTTGTAATTGTCTCAGCCTCTCAGAGAGATGCGATTATAGGCATGCACCACTGTGCCCAGATTTTATGGTCTTATTTATACAAAATCCTAAAGATGCCACAAAAATGTGTTTGGACTAATAAATTGATCAAAGTTTCAGAGTACAAAATCAACAAAAATAAGTTGCTTTTCTACACGCTAACAATGAATAAAATGAGATGGAAATTAAAATCTATATAACAGAATCAAAAAGAGTAAAATGCTTAGGAATAAACTTAACCAAGGCAGCAAAAAATTACACACTTAAAACTACAATATATTGCTGAGGAGATTCAGAAGAAATTAAAACGGATGTGTGAATGCATTGGAAGATTTAATTTTAGCTTTCAGTTTTAGTTATCAATATGTAATTTAAGCTCTCTTTTTTCGGTGATGGTGAGAGTGGTGGTGGTGGTACTGGGAACTGAAATCCGGACCTTCTCATTGTCCTACATCCTCAGCCTGGGCTTACTAAGTGCTAAATTGCCCAGGTTGGTCTGAAATTTGCCTCAGCCTCTCAGAGCACTGGGATTTCAGCTATGTACCACCATGCCCTGCTTTACTTTGTAATTTGAGCAATAATTAACATGGAAAGAAAGACTGATTGGTTCACCATATCCACCTATAATGTTTTTTACACAGTGGTGACTAAATTTATCATTAAACATTTATAATTCATGTTCGTAAGATTGACCTATAATTTTTTGTATAGTCTTTGTCATGTTTAGTATTGTATGTATAATGTTATCATCAAATATATAGGATATCTAGATAATCATGATTGATTAATAAATTTTTATCTTTTCTTTCTAGACTTTACTAAAATAACATAAAAGAATAAAATAGCAATAAATCCATAATGACAAAGTGACTAGGATTAAAGATGGATAACAGAGGTCTTCAACTAAATCATTATTTTTAAGACTGAAAGTAAATATGATAAAATGTTGATATATGACTAACCTGGGCTGTGGGCATATGGGTTCCATTATATTTTCCTTTGTAACTTTTCAATTATGATTAAATATTTTTTATTCAAAAATTTTTATTACTGCATGTTTAGAGTACGTGATGATGAAATTCATTGTGATACATGTATATAACACATCTTAATTATTTTTACCCCCTCTTCTTTCTTCTATTTCCGTTTCTTGGTTGCCTTTCCACTTGCACAAAGATTAATCTGTTATTGCTTTTTTTTGTGATACGGTCGCACGAGATAGTTCGGTTCAGGCTGGCCTCGAACTTGGTATGTACCTCAGGCTGACCTCCAACTCGCATTGGTCCTCCTGCCTCAGCTTCCCAAGCGCTGGGACTACATGTGTGCACCTTCACTCCAGGCACTCTTAATGTTAAAGTACACAAAAAAGAATTTCCAGAAAACAATAGCTGTTCTCTAAGTGCTTCCCAAACTTTAATATGTTTTGTCAAGCCATGACCTATCTCAATGTTTCCTCATAAATATGGGAATATTTGTAAATAATACCTATTCTACAGGGTTGGTGTGAGGATTAAATAAAACTATAATGTATAATGTATAAAACTATATTAAATAATGTAAGAAGCACTTTTTAAATTGCAAAATGTTATACACATTCACGTGTAATTGTTACATACATAAGAGTGTCACCATTTAGTCTATGGTGGCATGTGATCAATGGTGGCTATTTATAGCAGTTTTACTGTGTACCTCTGTCTCTTTAATTACTCTGGCAACTAAGGAAAAGAGCAAAATACTCCGTTATTCTAGGTTGTGTAAGAAAAACAAAGTGCAGTCCCAGGGAGATAAAAAAGAAAAGATAGTCACAGGGCCTGAATCAACAGATACAAGCTATTTCCGGTGTCCGACGGGAAGAGGCGAGGGGGAGGGGAGCGACGATTCTGGGAACTACTTTCAGTCAGCCAGTGTCCCACAATCCCTTTCTCTTGTTCCTCTTTCCTCGCTCAAGATGGCGCTGCTCGCGATACATACTTGGCGTTGGGCAGCTGCGGCGGCTGCTTTCGAAAAGCGCCGGCATTCAGCGATTTTGATCCGGTCTCTGGTCACTGTCCTCGGCTCACATCCGCAGTGGCAGTCACATTTGCGCGGCGCCTCAGGATCGGCACGAAACTACCAGGTAAGATGCCGGTCACATGGAATAGCAGAGTGAAGGACAAGGGAACCTGATAGGGAAAAGGTTGCCCTCGTGATCTCGGGTCAGAGAGAACCCAAGGAAGAAAGTTTGGGCTAACTCCGACCTACTATTAAGAGAAGGAAATTAGGATTAATAATTTGAAAAAGAGGTGAAGAAAACCTATGGGATCAGCAAGGAGGAACGGAGGTGCAGGTTCAGAGGGCGTCTGGCGCGCCTAGTATCTCAGTATTTGCAGGGTTTTTTTTCTTTGATGTTCAGATGGGGCAGGCAACATTCCCAGCCTGCTTATATTTCTAAATTCAAAGAAGACTGGGCTACTTTCTAAAATTAGTAATGGAATGTGGTACCAAATTGCCTGTAGTTCAGATTTTAGTCAAAAGTTGTATTTTGGAGGGTGCCGCAAGATGACAACAAGTTAGCTATAAACCAGAGGCAAATTGAAATGGCAGCAATCTACTCCCTTGTGGACAGACGTGCTCCTTGATAGTCGTTATCTTTCTCTCCAAAACATGCTCTGCCCTAAATTTATATATAAACACGATTATCCTTTGATCTGAATACTCAGTAGTGTTATATGGGTACAGGTCATTTTGAAGTTGAAAGAGTGCTTTCCTTTAGCTTATGAGTGTAGCAGTGGTTATGGCACTTTTTAGTGTTTGTGTCCACTATTACCTCACTCAAAAACAGTTTTTAAAAAATTATCTGTACTTGATATACTTCAGTATATCTTGTATTTCCCATATATTAAACGAAAATTTAGTTGCCACCACTTCATCGGTATCACTTTAAAATGCGGTGTTGTCAGCTTTGAGAAACAACCTCTTAAAGTTTTATTTTTGTCCACATTTAATATCTATTGCTATGCACATAAACACTGTGCTAAGTAATAAGTTCCCAAGAGAAACATACAGTCCTACCTTCAAGAATTTTATAGTTTTTAAAATTTAAAGTTTTAATTGAACATATATTGGTATATATTTATGGGGTATAGTTAATATTCCAGTAAATGTATATAATTTATAATAATCAGATTAGGGTAATTGGTAAGTCCATCTTTCCAAACATTTGCCAGTAACATATAGCATAATATTGTAGAGTTGAAAGAAACCTTAATGTTGTGTTAGGAAATCGTGTTGATGAGTTAAATCAGCAGTTTTCCTTCGATGAAATTCAATAGAATAGAAACAGTGCTTCTTACATATTAAAAAGAAGTATTTTATGAACTTATATATACTCCCACAAAGATATAATTTCTGAGATGACCTGTAAAGTGAATTTTCCACCTAGAATAGTGCCCTAAAACTGTGCTGTTTAATAGAATATGCTTTCTAAAATTAAAGTACAGCCAAGAGTGGTGGTGCACACCTGTAATTCCAGCACTCCGGTAGCTGAGGCAGGAGGATTGCTGTGAATTTGAGGCCAACCTGCACTACGTAGTGAGCTCCGAGGCAGCCTGAATTACATAGGGAAATCCTGTCTCAAAAAAACAAAAGAAAGTGAAAAAAAACAAAGGACAGCTGCCACTCTATTAGTTACTATTAAAAGGATTTATGGGTTTTGAATGATACAATTTATCTATTTTTCTTTCCTTGCTAATATTTTTGGTGTTATATGTAAGAATCTGTTGCCAAATCTGAAATCATGAATGAGGGTTTATGCATATGTTTTCTAAGACTTTCATTAATATTTAAATAGAAAGTGAGGCATCAGTTTTTCCTCAGCTGCTTTTAACTGAGTTTGAGGAGTCCTTGACTATATTCCTCATGATACTGTTTATATACTTTTCTAATTTCTTAAACATCTTTATTAAACATTTTAAAAATATTATGTACCACATAATTCACCCATTTAAATCATGTAATTCAATGGATGTTAGTATATTCAATGATGCGTACTACTATTGCCACAGTCAATTTTAAATTTCTATCACTTCAGAAGGAAACCCAGTACATTTTGGCTGTCACCTTTTTGTATCTTTCTCCCTCATCCCTAAGCAACAACTAATCTATATTCATTATAAATATATATATATATATATTCACCTGGATATTTCATATGAATACATTTATGTAATATGTTGTCTTTTGTGACTGGCTTCTTTAATTTAGCACTATGTATTCAAGGTTTGTTTATATTATGGCATGTATAAGTACTTTATTCCTTATTAGGGCCAAATAATGGTCTGCATATGAGAACAGTATAAAAGATTTTCTTTATGCATTCATTATTTGATGGTCATTTGGATTATTTTCACCTTTTGGTTCTTATGAATAATGCTGTTACAAATATTACTATGTGTGATTTTTGTTTTTTGGTACACGTTATTGAACTCAGGGCCTTGTGCTTGCCAGGCAGGTGCTGTGCTGTTGAGCTACATCTCTGGCAATATATATATATATATATATATATATATATATATATATATATATATATATGTTTTTGTGTGGACATAGGTTTTTTTCTTTTTTTCTCTTTTCATTCTTTTTTCTTTTTTTTTTTTTTGAACAGGATCTAACTATGTAGTCCGGGCTGACCTTGAACTCCCTGTGTAGCCCAGACTGGCCTTGAATTTGTGGTGATCCTTCTGCCTCAGCCTTCTGAGTGCTGGGATTATAAGTGTGTGGCACTACACCAGCTTGTTTTTATTTCTTTTAGGTATACATAGTTTATACTTCCATAAGAGTAGAATTGCCATATGATATGGTAACTTTATGTTTACTTGTTTTAGAAATTGCCAGACTGGTTTTCAAGTAATACAAGGCTGGCTACATGCCTTACATTACTACCAGAAGTGTATGAAGTTTCCAATTTCTCACTGACACTTGACCTGATTTTGATTCTTGCCATCATGGTGTGAAATGGTACTGTGTCTTGGTTTTGATTGTTGTTTCCTTTATGACTAAAGATGTTGAGTATCTTACCATGTGTTTGTTGACCATTCCTATATCTTCTTTGGAGAAATGTCTATTTGTATCCTTTGCTTGTTTTTAAATTGGATTATTGGATTTTTGCTTTTTGGTGCTTGCAAAGCATGAACTCTATTACTGAGCAGATCATCTCAGCTCAGGGTTTTAAAAATTTCAACATATATAAAGGTTCTTTATATATGTTGGTCACATGTCCCTTATCAGATAGATAATTTGCAAATGTTCTCTCTCATGTGGGTTTTCTTTTTAGTTTTTTGATAGTGTCCTTTGAAGCATGTAAGTTTTTCATTTTAGCTGGTGTGTGTAGTGGTAAAGCAGATGCTTAGTATGTCCAAGGCCCTGGGCTAGATTCTTTGTAACAAAATTTTTTTGTTTTGTTTTAACGAAGTGAAATTTATCTATTTTTCTTTCCTTGCTAATATTTTTGGTGTTATATGTAAGAATCTGTTGCCAAATCTGAAATCATGAATGAGGGTTTATGCATATGTTTTCTAAGACTTTTATAACTTCATTCTAGTGAGATAATATAAACATTATACACATATAGTTCTATTCCTTCCCCTTTTTGTTGTTTATTTTTACATATTTCCACGTGTTACAATTCCAACAATACCTATATTAAAATTTATATAATGTGTTTTAAAGAAGTTGAGAGAAGAAGTTACATAACTTATGTTACATGAACTTTATCATTTTTTGGTAAATGACATGTATCTGGAATTATTTCATTGTCCTGACAGCTGTAATCCTGTCTCCTTTTTATGTCATTGGCAAATAAATATGTTGTATCTCTATATGTCATAGTATCAAAATATATTCATATGTAATATGGGTATAATTACTTTATACAATTATCTTTCAAATTAGTTCAAAGAAGAAAGTAGAAAAAGTGAACATATTGTATTGTGTAATTATTTCATTAACTTTTTCTGTATTCTTTGTTTTTTCTGTGTGGATTTAATTTGCAATCTGGGTGTCCCTTACTTTCAGTTATGAGAACTTCCTTTAGTTATTTCTTGTGAGGTAGCTCTTCTAGTAGCAAATTGTTCCAGTTTTTGTTTGGGTATGTCTTTATTTCACTTCCATTTTAAAACAGTATTTTTTCTGTGTATAGAATTTTTGCTTGACAGTTTTTTTCTTTGAGCATTTTTGAAAGTTAACCCCTTACTTTCTGGCCTTGTTCATTTGTTCTCTCCATCCTTATGTCCCTCCCTCTCTCCCTCTTCTTTCTTCCACCTTCTTCCCCTCTTGTTTCCTTCCCCCCTTTTCTTCCTTCTTTACTTCCTTCCTTCCTTCTCTCTCTCTCTCCCTTCCTTCCTCCCTCCTCGCACTGGGGATTGAATGCAGGCTCTCACACATGTTAGGTAAGGACTTCACTACCAAGCCACATTCCCAGTACTGTTTAATTGTTCTTTTTAATTTTGAGACAGGATCTTGCTAAATGGCCTACCCTGGTATTGAATTTGCAGTCTTCCTGCCTCAGCCTCCTGAGTAGAACAATGGGATTATAAGTGTGTACCACTGTACCTGGCTTGAGCTCCACTGTTTCTACTAAGAATCTTGCTGTTAATTTTAGGGTTCCTTTGTTAGTAGGGGAACCTTCTTGTTTTCATGAATTTTCCTTTATCTTTGTCTTTCAGTATTTAGTATTATGAATCTGTGAATTTCTGTGGATTTTTCTTACTTAGAATTTATGGAACTTTCTGGATATGTGTATTGTTCTTAATAAACAGCCATTATTTCACCAAAAATTTCCTTCCAATTCCTCTGTCTTCTGTTGTACTTGCCGTGTGTGGTTCTCTGAGGTTGTTTATTTTTCTTCAGTTTTTTTTGGTTGTTCTTGTTGCTTAGTCCTAATATTTATTGATTTTTCTGCTTGTTCAGCTCTACTGTTGAGACTTTAATGAATTCTTCAGTAATTGTGCTTTGCAGCTCTCATATTTCTATTTCCTTTTAAAATTTCTGTTTATTGATTGATACTCTGTAATATGGAATTGTCATCCCATTGCCCTGGGTTTACTCCTTTTTTATTTTTTATGTTTTTGGTTTTTTGAGACAGGGTCTTGCTTTGCAGCGTAGGCTGTCCTTGAACTCAATACATAGCCCAGGCCTGCCTTAAACTAGTGGCTATCATTCTGAGTACTGATATTAAAGATGTGCGCCAGTATGCCTGTCTTCCTTTACTTCTTTAACGTGGTTCCATTTAGTCTTTGAACATATTTATAATGACAACTTTCAAGACATTTTTGCTTCATTACATCTGTTCAAACCCCTAGATGGTTTCTCTTGACTGCTCCTTTTCCCCAGGCCATACTTCACAGTTTCCTGGCATGTTTCACAAATTTTTTTTGGAAGCTGGATATTTTACACGATAGAGTAATTCTGGGCATTGATTCCTTTCTCTTGGAGCTTATTGTTTGCTTGTTTGTTTAGAGACTAGGTGGATTATTTTAGTGCGGTCTCTGTTAAGCTGTAAGCTCTGTTAAGCATACAGCCTTGAGTATGCTTATAGCTATCTTGAATGATAGTGGTTTTGACAGAGTTCTCTTTCTCTCTTTACCAGCTATTCTCCAATAATTGCTGGCAGATCATATAGTTGTTTTCAACATGCAGTGGGGTGTAAATTGTTAGACTAAAGCAATCAAAACTAGGTTCCTTTGAAGGGGTGATTATTAAGGTCATTGTTTGAGATTTTTTTTCTGACTGGACACAGGTTCCTTCTAGTTTTCTCTCTCTGTTTTCTGGTTCTCTGGGGAAAAATCAGTTTATTTACACTTTAGCCTTATGTCCACTTATTTTAGTCGCCTTCTCTAAACTTACTTTTTGCTTCAACCTTCACTGTTTCTAAGAGCAACCTTAGGCTTGAATTTTTTCATATCCAGTTGCAAATGAAGTCAGTTCCGGGAGGAGATTAGAAGCTATCTGCTTTAGGGGAATTTTCTCCAGCCAGGCATAATCTCCTAGCCACAGTTTTGGAGCTGGGGATGGAAAGAATGATACATTTCTGAGTGATATTCTTAGCTGAGTGTTAGGTAGAGAAAGTAGAAGCAGGTGATTGCTTCTCCTGCTATGAAGTTGTTATGAGCCAGGGCCAAGATGACTGAAGCCTCATTATTCTCAGCAGCACTTTACCTAAGGAAGAGTCTTTGTGCCTCTACTAAGGGTATATGGAAGAATGGAGCCCCTACCTCATAGGCACAATGACCCATATCTTAGCTCCAGCAACAGGTTGGTGGGAGAAGGATTTTTAAAAAGTTGACATTTTGCCCTTCTCTAGAAGTTAGCTTTTGGACTAGGAGCTTAATGAGAGGGGCTTCTATCAATCTTAAGTGGAGTTTTCATTTCAGTGAACTGGAATGGAGAGGCAGAGATCTTGTTTTGCTTAATTCACTACAAGTTCTTACTCTTCCTAGTAAGATGGTATAGATTTTCTCCAGAAATGTTATTTCATTTGCTCTGTGCCCCCCAAGACCATTTATAGGGACTTTGAAAGGTTTTGCTTTTTACCATTTTTTCCAGTTTTTCTGGGGAGTGTATTTCAAGGCCCTTCTTATACTTTCATGCCAAATACAGACCTCTTCATTTACTTTTTTACTGACTCATGCCCTTTGGCTTATTGCATGCAGCAAGGCAGCCTGTTCTTTGTTTTGAGGAGGTATTCCCAGTCATGTGTGGCATACCTTTTATTTTAGTATGATTACTTTTTGTGTTCCATTTAGTAGTTGTTTTGGATAAATACTGTTCTGTTTTTATTTGTTTTCTCTGACCTCATGGACTACATTTGGAAGCTTTAAGTTCTTCCAAACATAAATGAACTCTTTCCTATCTCTAACTGGCTACTGATAGTTAAATTGCTTATATTTATATTTAACCATGTGATATTTAACCTGTGGCTGATTTATTTCACTTAGTAAGATGGGCCCAAAGTGCATAATTTTCCTACAGATGACTCAGATTTATCTTTCTTTATGATAAAATAGTACTCCATTATATAGCTACACATGCTATATATGCATATATATATTCTTTATTTATTCATCTATTTATAAGAATATAAGACACTTTCCTAATATAGCTATTGTGGATTGTGCTGCTATAAACATGGGTATGCATGTATCACTGTAATATGATGACTTCAATTCTATTACTATTATACCCAGAAGAGGTTTGTCTGGGGCAAATGAGATTTCTATTTTTAGATTTTTGAGCAATCTCCATTCTGATTTACTACTTACACCAACAATGGAGAAGGGGGACCCCCTTCCCATAGCCTTGACAGCATTTGTTAGTGGTTAATAGCTTGATGATAGCTATTTTTTCTGAAGTGAGATAGAATTTTTAATTCGCATTTCTCAAATGACTTCTACTCAGTATAGTTCTGTAAACATTAGCCAAAGCAATTAGAGAAGAGAACAAATTGGCAAAGCAAAGCCAAGGACAAGAAAATGCTGAACAACCCAAAAACAAGTCATAAAACTGAGACAGTAATAAAGAAACTAGCAACTATAGAAGCCCAGAATAGGATGAATTCACTGCTACATTCTATATGTCCATTAAGTATGTTATAACGCCTGTACTCCACAATCTCTTTTAAAGAAATTAAAGGAATGGAGTGCTTCCAAATTCATTTATGGAAGCCAGCATCACTCTGAGAAATAAAAGGAATGAAGATAGGAAAGGAAGAAGTTAAATGATCTTTATTTGTAGATGACATGATACTCTACATAGAAGACCCCAAAAACTTCACCAAAAGACTTGTACTATGGATGAGGAATTGAGAGGTAAATAAGGTCCAAAATGTATAGTAGGTATTCTGAATTGGGAAGAAAGTGTTCAAAAGATGGGAGAAAGGAGAAAAGAAGAAAGGGAAAAAGAAAAAAAAGTATTTATACAGAAGATAGTTATGGTAGTTATACAACTAGTTTCTCTTAGCTTATTGAAAAGAAAGGTTTGTACTAATATTGTTTGGACAAGATATCATGCCTATATATTGTACTCTGAATAATTACCATGAAGACAACAATACACAATGTATTAATTATTGTAGCTCTCCTGCTAACTTATTTTGAAACTCCATTTTATTTTTTTCCTCTTTTCAAAAAATGTTCTAATGTTTCCAGAACTGTATTGAGCAAGAGTGGTGACAGTAGACATTCTTGTCTTGTTTCTGATCTTAGGTTGAAAGCTTTCAGTTTTTGTCCTTTTAGTATGATGTTGGCTGTTGGTTTGTGATAGATGGCTGTTTATCAGATTGAGATAAAGACCTACTCCAATTTTTTAAAGACTCTTTTTTATCATGAATGGGTGTTGCACTTTGTGGAATGCCTTTTCTGTGTCTGTTGAATGATATTATAGTTTTGGTACTTGGTTTTGTTAATGTGGTATATTATATTTGTTGATTTGCATATATTGAACCATCCCCACATCCCTGAGATGCATCCTACTTGGTTATGCTTATAATGTTCTTGATGATATGCTGCATTCTGTTTGCCAGTATCTTATTGAAGATTTTTGCATTGTGTTCACTAAAGAGATTGTCCTGTATTTCTCTTTTTTTGGTTGCCACCTTTTCTGGTTTTGCTCTCAGGCTAATGCTTACCTCCAGGAATGAATTTGGGAGTTTTACTTTGCTTTCAGTTTTATTAAAGAGTTTCAGGCATATTGGCATTAGATCTTCTTTCAGATTGTTACAGAATTCAACACTGACTCCATCAGGGTTTGAGATTTTCCTTGTTCCTAGTTTTGCATTCAGTTTTGTTTACTGATATTAAATTATTTAGAATTTATATAGCTTCTTGATACAGCTTTGGTAATTCATATGTATCTAGGAATCTACCCGTTTCTTCAGATTTTTCCATTTTATTAGGAATACATATTCGGAAAGTAGGTGCTGATGATCTTCTGGATGTCTACAGGATCCATTCTGATTTTGCATTTATATAATTTTCATTTTCATTTTCATTTATATAATTGAATAGATTTGAGTGTTGTACGATAAGGTTGGCCGTGGGTTTTCCTATTTTATTTAATTTTTCAAAGAAACAACTCTTCAATTTGTTGATTCTTTGCAAGGCTTATTCTCAGTTGCATTGATTTCTGCTCTAATCTTTATAATTTCTTTCCTTGAAATAACTGGGTTTAAATTGTTCTTTTTTTGCTAGAACCTTGAAGCTCAACATTGATTTACTTAATTTTAGCTTACTCTGTTTTTGTGATATGAGCATTCACTTGTATAAACTTTCCTTTCTAGGATTGCTTTCACTGCATCCCATAGGTTCCAGGATGACACATTTGCATTATCCTTTAGTTGGAGAAACTGTCTAATTTCTTTTTTAAAATTTTTTTTGTCTTTTTGAGATAGGGTTTCGTTATGCAGTTCAGGCTGGCCATGTGCTCACTTTATAGCCCAGGCTGATCTCCAATTTGCAACAATCCTCTAGCCTCAGCCTCTTGAGTGCAGGGATTACAGGCGTGTGGCACCACACCCAGCATTTTTTTTTAAAAAAAGTTTTAAACAGTAAGTTTATTGGTATATTCATCATAGGGAATTTGTACCTGTATATGATATTTTTTAAAATGTTTAACTTATTTTATTGTATTTTTATTTTTAAACAGATTTTATTGGTACATTTTACATATACATAATGATCACATTCATCATAGAGAATTTATAAATGTATATGATATAATTTGTTTTTTTTTTGCATTCCCCTACCTTCACTTCAACCCTTCCTCATCTCAGAGATTTAGTGTTTCTGTTTTAATATTTAGATCTTTGATCCATTTCAATTTTAGTTTACTGCATGGTGATAGACATGTCTCTAGTTTTAGTTGTTGGCATTTAAAAGCCAGGTTTTGTAGTACCATTTATTAAAGAGGATATCTTTTTTCCAGTGAAAGTGTTGGTTCATTTGTTGTATAAAAAGTTTGTTAATGCATCTCCTAATCTGTTCCATTGATCCTCAGGTCTGTTTTTTTTTTTATCATAGTAGCTTTGTAGTATAATTTCAAGTCAGAGAATGTGATGCCCCTGCCTTGCCTTTGTTCCTGGGAATTGTTTTTGTGTTATTCTGGGTCTCTTCTATTTCCTTATGAAGTTTAGGAATGTTTTCTCTAGTTCTCTTGAGGTATTCTAGTGGTAGTTTAATTGGGATTGCATTAAATCTGTATAACAATTTTGGGAGTATGCCCATTTTCACTGTGTCGGTGCTTCCTATCCATGAGCAAGGGATATCTTTCCATTTTCTGATATCCTTTTTGATTTCCTTTTTTAGAGTACTGTAATTTTTCAGTGTATAGTCTTTTACTTCCTTTTTTAGATTGATTCCTAAGTATTTCATTTTTTTGGATTTTATTGTGAAAGTTGGTTTCCCTATTTACTCTCTCAGTGAGTTTGTTGTTTGTGTAAGGCATGCAATTGATTTTTGAGTGCTGATTTTATGTTATGCTGCACTGCTGAATTTAGTTATTAAGTCTACAGATCTTTTGGTGGAATTTTTGGGATCTTTTATGTGGCATATCATATCCTCTGCAAATAATAATTCACCTTCCTACTCTCTTTATTCCTTTTATTTCTTTTGCTTGTATAATTTCATTGGCTAATGTTTGCAGAACTATACTGGGGAAGAGTGGAGACAGTGAACTTTACTTTATTGTCTTGTTCCTGATTTTAGAGTGAAAGCTTCCAGTTTTTGACCATTTAATATGATTCTGGCTGTTGGTTTGTCATAGATGACTTTTGTCAAATTGAGATAAAAACATCTGTTCCAGTTTTCTGGAGGGTTTTTATCATTAATGGGTTTTGAACCTTGTCAGATGCTTTTTCTACCTTTATTGAGATGATCATGTGACTTTTTTGGAGGGGTACCACGGATTGAACTCAGGACCATGTGCTTGCTTGCGAGGTAGGTACTGTGCCACTGAGATATATCCCCAGCCCTCGTTTGCATTTGTTGAAGAATCCCTGTATCCCTGGGATGAATCCCACTTGGTCATGGTTTATAAGCTTCTTGGTGATTTGTTGGTTTCTGTTGGCCAGTATGTTATTGAGGATTTTTGTGTCTCTGATATTAGAGAGATTGGCCTGTAGTTAGTTTTGTTTTTTGGGTGGATCCTTCTCTGGCTTTTTGTATCAGAATAATACTTGTTTCATTAAAGAGCTTCAACATTAATGACATTAGGTCTTCTCTCAATTTCTTGTGGAATGCAGCAAGACCTAGGCTTTTCTTTGTTGGTAAGTTTTTAATAAGATTTTCAATTTTATTGAATGATACTTGGTTATTTAGAAGTTTTATATCTTCTTGATTTAGTTTTTTTATTTAGGAGAAAAAAGACACAGAAAAGAAAAACAAAAAGCAAAAGAGACAGACAACGCCAACAAACCCAATACAATTATAGGTTTACAAAACAAGATGATAGGAATTTGACAATGGTTGTGATATTACATAGTGTTACCTTCAAAAGGGTTGCTTAGAATAACAGATATAGACATGTAAAATTGATCTAATAATATGAATATTAACTGTTCTTATCCAATAGCTAATATGATTAGTAGTATAGTCATTTGTTATCTTATGTATGTATATATATATATACCTATATATACAAATTTATGTCTTTTCCTTTTCCCTTCCTTTTTCCCTCCTTTACCCATCACAATTACTTTTCCTCTTTGAGAAGTTTCTTACCCTTACACAGTATTTGTTGTAGATTTTGGATTGTATATACTATTTCAGTTTCTTACAATAGAGAGACAATACAGTATTTACATGTGTGAGTTTGATTTATTTCACTTATGATCTCAAGTCATGTCCATTTACTTATAAAAGTCTCGATGGAATCTTTCTTTATAACTTGACTATTACTCCATTGTGTAAAAATACCACATCTTTTTTATCCATTCCTCAATTGATGAGCACTTGGATTGTTTCCAAGATTTGGCTATTACATATTGTGTTGCTCTAAACATCGGTGCACATATATCACTGTGGTATGATATTTTCAGTTCTTCTGGGTAAATGCCCAGAATTGGGATACCTAGGTCAATGGAATCTCTAACTCTAGCATTTGAGGAACCTCCAGACTGATTACCACAGTGGTTGCACCAGTCTACACTCCCACCGACAGTGGAGAGGAGTACCTTTTTCCCCACAGCCCTTACAGCATTTGTTATGGGTTGATTTCTTGATCTTGGCCATTCTTTATGTGGTGAGATAGAATCTCAGTGTTATTTTAATTTGCATTTTCCAAATGACCATTGATGTTGACCAGTTTTAAATATATTTATTTGTCATTTGTATTTATTCATCTGAGAAGTGTGTATTCATCTCAGATGCCCGTTTTTGGATTCCATCTTTGAATTTTTTGATGTCTGATTTTTTTAATTCTTTATATGTTCTAGATGGAAGTCCTTTGTCTGAGTGACAGTTGACTAAGATTTTTTCCCTGTTTGTGGGTTTTCTTAGCATTCCATTGGAGATTTTTTTTGATACAAAAAATTTTAATAAGACAAGATCCCAGTTGTTGATTCTGAGAAGTATTTCCTGTGAAATTTGATTTTTGTTCATGAATTTTCTGCCTACTCCTATGTTGTCAAGATTTCTACCTACTTTGTCTTCCAGCAGATTTAATATTTCTGTTTTAATATTTAAATTTTTGATCCGTTTTTACTTTAGTGCATGGTGATAGGCATGGGTGTAGTTTTAGTCTTCTGCATATGGACAGCCAATTTGTCTGTTTCTAGATTTTTGTCTAGTTTCTATTTTTGTCTGTTTCTAGATTTCTAGAGTGTCTTTCAGTACTCTTTGTAGTGTTGTTTTGGTGGTCATGAATTTCTTGAGTTGCTCTTTGTTGTGGAAGTATCTTATTTATCCATCAATTTTGAAAGATAATTTTGCAGGGCACATCATTCTGGATTGAAAGTTGTTTTCCTTAGGACATGAAATACTTCACTCCAAGCTTTTTTTGACTTCAAGGTTTTTGTTGAGAATTCTGCTGTGATTTTGATAGGCTTTCCTTTGTAGGTGATCTGTTTCTTTTCTCTGACAGCTTTTAGTATTCTGTTCTTGTTCCGAATTTCTCATATCCTAATTATTATATGTCTGAGTGAAGATTTATTTTGATTATGGTTACTTGAGGTGCTTTGTGTCTCACTTATCTGCATATCAGATTCTGTTCCCATGTTTGGAAAATTTTCTGTGATTATTTCTATAAATAGTTTTCGTGTGTCATTTGTGTTGACCCTTGCTTTTTCGTTGACACTTATCACTCTTATATTGTTTCTCTCTTCATATCATCTTGCAGCTGTTGAATTTTTTTTTGCTGGCTCCTTGTTATTTTTAAGAGATCTTTTCTTTTGTCATCATAAGCTTCCATCCTGTCTTCAAGGTCTGAGAGTTGATTTTCAGCTTTATTCAGGTGCTTTTGCTAGCTTTCAGTGGAATTTTTAGTTTCCCTGAATATCCCTTTGAATCTGTCTCATGCATTCTAATTCCATCTTATATTGCTCATTCAAGGTTTCCTTCATTTTGTTATGTTCCTCTTTTTATGTAGATCTTCTTTAGATATACACATTTCTTTCATGATATTCATCATTTTCATGTTTTACCTGAGAGATTATTTGTGATCTGATTTCCTCTATAGCTTCATTGGGTTGTTTCTTTGCTTCAGTTGCTATTATTTCAGAAAATTCAGTTGTGTGATTTCTTGTGTCTTTCATTTCAGCGTCTCTTGGGTTTGTTCTTAGTGGGCTGGAGGACTGAGACTGCACATTGCTCTTTTGTTTTGTCATGTTCCTCTGGGACCCATGTGCCTTGCCAGGCACCCTTCTGATCAATTGCACTGGAATGCTGTGCTGGGTAGAGCTTCAGTCCTCTGATGTCCCTGTGGCTAGTTGGGGCATAGCCTGAAACTATGGCACTGGAGACTTGTGCTCTGTAGCCTGTGAGGCTACCTGGGCATTCCCCTGATGTACTGCACTGGGTTCCTTTGGCATGCTGGGCTGGTTGGAGCTCCTTCCAGCTCCTGGAGTGTGTTGCCGAGGCCTAGAACTTGGCTGAGTGGAGTTCAGAACCTCCATGACCCAGGTAGCTAGCAGGGACTCACCCCCAGAGTAGGTCACTGGGTCCTAGCACCTAGCTGGATGGAGTTCAAAACCTCTGGTACCCAGTGGCTAGCAGCAATGCACTCCCAGAATGTGGCACTGAGATTTAGGCTGGTAGGAGTTCAGAACCTCTGGGATGTAGGTGGCTAGGCCAAGTGCACACTTGAAGTATGGTGGGCCTGGGGCCTTGCATCTGGCTGGGAGGAGTTTAGAACCTCCGGGATCCTGGAGGCTAGGCAGAGTGCGCCTGGAGTGTGGCAGTGCCAGGGCCTTGCATCTCGCTGGAAGGAATTCAGAGCCTCTGGAGCATGTGGCTTGCAGGACCATGCCCTAGGCACTTGTGCAGGGACATTGTTCCTGGCTGGGCAGAATTCAGAACCTCCAGGATCTACTGTGTGGCTAGCTGGGCCACACCCCTGAACTATGGAGCTGGAGCCTTGTGCTGTGATTGAGGAAGCTCAAATTCTTCAAGACCTGTCAGCTAGGCTGGTTGTTCCCTGATGAGCTGTTCTGAGGCTCTGAGTTGGGCTAAGCTTAATACCTGTATGAACCATGTGGCCCTCTGGGCATTTCACTGATGGATTATGCTTCAACACTGAGCTGAGTAGAGCTCGGATCCTCTGTGTAGCTAGCACAGACATATCCCTGGAGTGAGGGGCTGAGGCCTTACACCTGGCTGAGTGGAGATCAGAACTTCCAGGACCCAGGGGGCTAGGCAGAGTGCACCCCTGGAGTGTCAATTTAGTTTAGTTTAGCTTTTTTTTTTTGAGACAAGTCTTGCTGTGTAACTCAGTCTGGCCTTGAACTCACTGTGTACTCCAGGCTGGCCTCAAACTCATGGCAGTCCTCCTGCCTCAGCCTTCTGAGTGCTGGGATTGCAGATAGTCTCCATCATGTCCAGCTTTGATTCAGTTTTGGCAGTGTATATGTATCTAGGAATCTGTCCATTTATTTTGTGTTTTCCATCTCATTAGAGTTAGAGGTGCTTGAAGTGAATATTGATGATCTGAAGCTTCACAGGATCCATTGGGATTTCACCCTTTTTGGTTTCTAATTTCATGAATATGATTCTTTTTTCCCTCTTTTTGATAAGGTTGGCCAGAGGTTTATCAATTTTATTTCATCTTTCTAAGAACCAATCTTTGATTCATTAATTCTTTGTTTTGTTCTCTTAGTCTCCATTATATTGATATTTGGTCTTACCTTTGAAATTTCTTCTTTTGTATGAGATTTGGTTTTGATTTGGTCTTTTCTACAAGCTTGAGGTTCAATATTATGTTGTTTATTTGAGCTTACTCTGTTTTCCTGGTGTGAGTATTTACCAGTATAAATTTCCCTCTTAGTACTGCTTTCATTGCATCTCATAAGACCTGGTATGTTTTATTGACATTGTCATGTACTACATTTCTTCATTAAGTTCCTCTGTGACCCATTGGTTGTTTAGGAGGGTGTAATTTAATTTCCATGTATTTAATTTCTCTTTTGACTTTGATTTCCATTTTAATTGCACTGTGATCAGATATTATACATGGGATAATATTCAGTTCCTTTGCATTTACTTAAGCATGTTCTGTGCTTTAGTCTGTAGTGTCTTTTGGAAAATGTCCCATATGCCTCTGAGAAGAGTGTGTATTCTGATGTCGTGGGGAAGAACATTGTAGAAATCTTATCAATTCCATTTGTTTAGTCAAATTCCATTTGGTTCAGTTCGATATTTCTTTGTTGAGTTTTTTGTCTAGTTAATCTATTTGTGGCAGTGGGGTATTAAGGTCCCCCATTACAATTATGTTAATACTTATTTGAATCCATTGATGTCCATTAATATTTGTTTTATGTATTTGGGTGCACCAGTATTTGGTATATATATATATATTTATGATTGTTATGTCTTCTTGGAGTTTGACCTTAGTAAGTATACAGTGACCTTCTTTGTCTGTTGCAGTCTTGACTTGAATTTCACATTTTCTGCAAGTAGAATATCTACCTTTGCTTCTTTCTGGGTTCCTGTTGCAAGGAGTATTGTTTTCCTTCTCTTGACTTTCAGTCTGTCAATTGCTTTTTGAGTTAAATGTGTTCCTTGTATTCAGCACATTGTTAAATCTTGCTTCTTGATCTATTCTGCCAGTCTATTTCTTTTGATTGGAGAGGTGATTGTTATAACATACTTATTCTTGTCATGTTATTTTTCTTTTGTTGGCTACTTGCCTAATTAATGCCACTGGGCTTAATCCACTCCATGGGTCTCAGATCAGGGGAATGCCTTCAGTCATTTGTATTTAGGGCTAAGTCTGGCTTCTAGTGGCCACCAAAGCAGTGTCTAAGTGGTCCCACCTCCTACCTCTCAGATAAATTCCCCCTAGTCTGCTCCCTACCTGTTGGAAGTCTGTTGTGCCTGGATAGCTTCTCTCATTTCACTCAAGTACCTTGGTAGTGAAGCAACCCAGGACCATTCTACTGCTATAGTTTGCCCCGAGCTCTTTGAATTAAAATGCGGGCACCAATTGTCCACTTCTGTTCTGCTTGTCTGTGTGCCAGAGCACAGTGTGAGTTCACCTCACTTACCAGCCCTTGGCTTGTTCTCTCTCTGTAGCTTTGGACTTTGCCACATTGCTTGTCCCTACCTGCTGGCATGTGCCACCTTGTGCTTCTGGTCCCTGCTGTCCTAATTTCTTCAATTTCATTTGTGACCCATTGGCTGTTCAGGAGAGTATTATTTAATGTCTCTATGTTTAGGTAGTTTTTGTGGTTTCTTTTGGCATTGATTTCAAATTTCTTTGCACCAAGTTCAGATAATATGTATAGGATAATTGCAGTTCTTTTGTATGTATTTAAACAAAGTTTTTGAGCTAGTATGTAGTCTACTTAGGAGAAATTTTCATATGTTGTTGAAAAGAATTTGTATTCCATTGCTGGGTGGAATACTATAGATATACATTAAGTCCATTCATTTAACGATTTGGTTCAGCTGTGATATTTCTTTTTTGTTTTTCTGTCAAGTTGATCTATTTGTGACAATGGGATGTTGAATTCCCCCATTATGATGGTATTAGTGCTTCTGTGATTTTTCATATCCTTTAGTGTTGTTTTAAGTAGTTGGGTGCACTAGTATTTAATGCTTATATATGCAGTCTATAAAAATGTTTACACACTATAGTTACACAACAGACTGTTAGACAAATAAAAAAATCATATACATAAATATACAGTCAAAAGAGCAATTTTATCCTCTTTTACTATAGGGCAGTATTCAGCCATAGTAAGATATAGTTAGTCCTATGGATTAAAAACTGGTGGTCAACTTAACGCCAGCTGACTTACATCACCATGCTGCTGAGCGTAGATGTTCCACCTGAGGAAAGTTGCCAGCATAAATAGAGACGTGGAGAAGGAGAAGCTAGGAGTTAATGTGTTGAGGCATTATGGGTTCTAATACGTGTTGCTGTTTGAGCCATTGGTTCTCCTGGAGAAGCTCTGGTCTTCACATCGAGCATTGCTTCCTGGCTCTGAAGGGGAAGATGTGTGCCGCTTGGTCTCCAGGATGAACTCATCATGCTCGCTTCCTGGCATGTACTCGACTGTGCTTGTTGTTGGAGGAGCTTGGGGCCTCCGTGTTGCTGAGGATGGCTATGGTGCTTTTCAGGACAGCCCTGGTCTTTGTTGTGAGTGTGACTTCTTGGCTCCAGGGTAGAACCCTCAACCTATCAGCACAGCTTCTTCACCCTGCTGGATAGACTTCCTAGTTTCTACCACTAACCTTTGGGCCTTCCCAGAATGGATCCATAAAAGAGACTGGTGTGAGTCCTTCTTGTGGGCTCTAGACCTCCAGTCGGACTTGTGGGAGGCATTGTCATGAGCTCTGGGTCTTTATCTGGACTTGTGGGACATTGCTGTGGGATTCAGGCCCTTGGCTAAATACTCTACGTCTCTAGTGATGTGGATAGATTTCATGCATATTCTTGTGTTAACTCTGGGTGACTGTCATAAAAATTTTATAAACTCCATGTCCTTATTCAAATTGTTCTCTGCACAACCCCTGACTACAACAGTTAGCTGCCTCCAGACTCATAAGTGTAAATGGTATGCATAGGGAGGAAAAACAAATAGATTATGAAAACTTAAGCATTGGAATTATGTAAAGAATGTGGTAATATTGATGTAAAGTAGGGGAAAGGAAAATTTAGTACTAAGGGAACAGGTTGAAAGAGAGAAAGCAATGAGAGAGAAACAGAGAAGAAAAAGAAGACAATGACAATAACAACAAAAATGACGACGACGACGACCTATTTAAACAAGTAATGTAACATTAAAAGAAGGATCAGGACAAGAAAATGTGTGGTAATACTCCAAATTCCACCAAAAGAAATAGTCAAAATTCAAAAACATACTATTGGAGGTGTAAATAAACATTGGGTTAAATTAATGGAGAAGTTGGGGAAAAAAAGAGAGAAAGTTCCTTCATATTTCCTGAAGCATATTTTCTTCCATGGCCTGCAGATTTTAATCTTACAAGTCAAATTCCTCTTTGCCCCACTTTTTAGTCTATGAGTTTATATGCAGTTACTAAGTTCAAGGAGCCTGCTTTCCATGATCCTGTTTGTGGCAATTGTTCACACTAGGGCATCAGACCACGAAAGGTGTTTGGGCTTTTATTTGCCCCCAGTTGTCAAGTACCTGTGGACCTTGGTGAGTATTTTCTAAGTGCTTTGTGAATGCTGCTGCCTCTAGCCTAGTGCGATAATTTGTATCTAGGAGGACAGATTTCATGTACATGTGAGAAAGGTATTCTTTGACTAATCATTTTAGTCAATTTGGGTTGCTGCAATAAAATATAGTTAAGTTGGGCAGCTTGTAAATAAATTTATTTCTCACAGTTTAAAGTGCCAGTAGTTTTGGTGTGTGGTAAGTGCTTGTTCTCATTCATGGATTTTGTAGTTTAGCTGTCCTCAGGTGGTGGAACAGGAAAAGCAGCTCTGTGGGACTTTGTTTTTGTAGTACCTTTGGATTGAATTTAGGGTTTTTCAAATGATGGTCAAGACTCTACCACCAAGCTGTGTATGCCCAGCCCTTCCTATTTGTTTTGAGCCAAGGTCTCACTGTGTTGGCCAGAGTAGCCCAAACTTGTGATTTTTGAGCTTCAGTTTCATGAGTAGCTGAGATTACAGGTATGTTCCTCTGTGCTGGCCTGGACTTCTTCATAAGGGTACTAATCCCATTCAAGACGGTTTTACTTTATCACCTAATCACCTCCCGGTGATCTCCATCTCTCAATCCTATCACACTAATCATTCTATTTCAACACAGCAATTCTGGGAGGTCATAGTATGCAGACCATAGCCTATTTTACTGGGAGACCAAAAAATATTTGTGAAGTTTGAATTTATTTTTAAACTGATACCTAGATATATAAAAAGCATATATAATATATTGAACAGGTGACATAGTATCAATACTTGCACATATTTGTAGTGTTTGTAAAAGGCAGAATAGCCATTAATCATAATCCAAATATATATCTTCCTAAAGATAGAACTGGCTTTATATCTGTCATTCAGGATTGCAACTTGTTTTAAAGTATGTATTTCCAATAGAATATTGGTAAACAATCACAAGAGTTGGGCTCTGGTCTTAGTTCTGGCATTAGGAAATATTAGAACAAATCACTAAATAATTTGTAATGATTAGTAATCTAATAAGAAGCAGACAGCTGGGTTTTAAGTGGAGCAAGATAATGTATACCAAATTAATTGTTCAGGTGAGAATGACAGAGTACTTAGAAGTACTATCTATTTTGAGTTCAATAAGACTTTTTTAGTTGTGGTTCCACTCTACCATATTAACCCTGTAAGCTTAGAAGGAATTGAATACTACTAAAGCATCTTGACATAGTAGTAAGTCAGTCGTACTGTGAAGTAAATACAGAGCATTTAAACATATCTTGGTCACTTTCGCATTGCTGAAACAATATACCTGACACCACAAGTTAAAGGAGTATAGGTTTATTTTGAGTCACAATTTCCAGAGGTTTCAGCTCATAGTTGGCAGGCTTCACAGTAGGATGGCATGGCAGAGGAGAAACAGCCCATGACAAAGCAGGCAGGAGGCAGGAGAACAGTGAAACCTGACTTCCATATTTCCGTTTATATTCTTTTTAGGTTACAAAACCATTAATTGCTACCACTCACACTCAGGGTGCGGCTTCTGATATACACACCCAGAACTATGCTAAACTAATTTAGTTATCACATACTTAATCTATATTCACACACTCTTAGTCAACATTTACACAACCTAGATCCAGCTACCTATGAGTGTATGAGGCTTTGGGAACACATCTAGATATGAGCCATAGCATTCCAGCTTTGGCCCCCAAAAGACTTATCTGCATCAGTTTATACAAAAGGCATTTACAGTGGTACCTTGATTCATGAATGCTTTTGTTTGTGAACAGTTTGGTTCACAAACAAGTGTTTGGCAAAATTTCATTATTATTATTATTTTTTTTTGCAGTCTCTGCACTGGGCGATGAACACAACTGTGGCTATCTTTCCTATACAAACATAAAATGTTGCCATCTTTTCCAGACTCATGGAACAAATTTATCAGGTCCTGACCTAGATTCCCAATCTCCCAAAAGAGTGTATGGTGGAAGTTTAAATAAAATGTGACAAGTGGTATGATTTTAGGGCTCCAGGAGGGTCGAAACCTTTAGCTGACTCTGAGGGCTAAGACAAAGACTTCCCTGGATCACTTTTATTAGGACCAAGGACAAAAGGTGGGGAAACTGAGGAAAGTCCAAGCAATGAGCAGGACCTTGGGAGTCATTTTAAAGACTTTTCCAAGTAGTAAATTATGCCAATTTAGGAGAACTGTTCTATCTCCAAGATGGCATGTAGGAGTGAGACTGCAGGAGTGAAATTCTTTTAGCTGCAGTCTCTATTTACTTAATTAGTGTTGGAGCCAAGGTGTCTTTAGCTGTGACCTTATCTTGCCCTTTGAGGTATCTCTGGCCTCACAGGCCAGGACAGGCCTCAGCCAAGACCAGTGATTCATAGAGGTTCACTTACTATGAATCAACTCCTGTCACCAGGCAAGGGGCCGAGGCCTAGGACAGACTCACAGATAAAACATAGAAAGCCGGTTAGTTAAATTTAAATCCTGCTCAGAGCTGCTTCATAGTGGTCTCCAACACAAATTAAGTTTGTGAATCGAGGAACCACTGTAGTCCATTTATAAAAGTTGCCAGAATCCTAACAGTTTCAGCATTGATGAAAAGTCCTTGTTAAAAGTTATCTCAGAGATTTAAGGCAAATTCTAACCTGTGAACCCCTATGAAGATGAAAAGAAAAAGGTACAAATAGGCAGATAAAAAGGAACCAAAAGGTACAAATAGGCAGATAGAAAGGAACCAAAGGAAGCCAAAATCAACAGAACAAAAAGTTCTGTGTCCTGCATCTAGGGCACTCTGTAGCAAGATGTGAACTCCAAAGGGTCCGCTTGGCTCCTGTGGTACACCAGTGGTTGTAGTCCTCATGGTTTCTCATCTCAGGCTGTTTCTGTTCACTCCTTGCAGCTTTCTTTAGATGATCCACACTCCTGGCTTCTCTAAACTTCCAGAGTCTCCACTGCACTTTAGGTTTATACTCACAGCTTCACATACTTCCCTCTTAGGGGCATACTTCCTGGCCTCACACCACCTCTGAAATTTGGGTAGAAGCCTTTCTGACCCCACAACTCTTGTATTTTCCATGCACCTAAAGTCAACACACTGTGGATAATGCTAAGGTCTGTTGTAAGCTGGGACAATAGCCAGACTATCTTCTCTCTTGGTTGTAGGGGTTGAATGCCTGGATTGCTGCACACTATGAATCCAATCCTAGGAAACACATTCTTTAGGTCACACCATTCTGCAACATAGTGCCTTGGGGCTCTCTTCTCAAAACAAAGTCATCTTTTTAGTTTCGAGGCTGCAAAGAATGGGGTCCTTCCAAATCTTGTAATGTCCTCAGGCGTTGCTTTCCTTGCTCTGTTCTTTCCCAGCAACTGTAGTCTCCTTTGCTCCTTTGTAGTTCTTAACTTTCCCAGAGCTTTTTTTGTGGCCAAGCTCAAAACATTTTAAATCATTCTCCTGGGTTCTTTGCTGTTCTTTCTCAACATTGATCTGGCCAAAAGCCCCTAACAGTAGCCATGCCACAATTTTATTTATTTATTTATTTATTTATTTACTTTTATTTAAGAGAAAAAAGAGAAGAAAAACATAAAACAAAAGAGATGAACAAACAACAACAAACCCAATACAATAACAGTATAGGTTTACAAAGCAAGATGATAAGAATTTGACAATAGTTGTTCATCCCACAATTTTAGAGTGCTTTGACGTTTCTTCCACCAGAAGAAATTAGCCCACTGCTCTTAAACTCAGTCTTAGGCAAAGCCTCTGTACAAGAGCAAAATGCAGACAGATTTTCTGTCAGAGCATACACATGTTATTTGGAGTCCAACTGCCAGTGCAGTCCTTCTTCCAAATAGAAACCTCCTGAGCCTAGTCTTTAGCAGCAGGATTTCTGTCAGCATTCACTTCTTGAGTTCTCACCAGAATCTCCTATAAAGTTTAGGTTACAGCATTCCAGGTCTGCTTCTTTAGTTAGTGTCTCCAAACCTGTCCAAACTCCTCCCACAAACCAGTTCCAAAGGCTTCTGAACCACATGGTCAGTTGGCATCACAGTAATAACCTCACTTCTGGCACAAAAAATCTGTTTTGCTCCTCAGGATATAGCTCAGTGGCACAGCACCTGCCTGGCAAGCACAGGGTCCTGAGTTTGATTTCTGCTACAAAAAAATATCTGTCCTGCTTACTTTCTCTTTGCTGACAAAAAATACTTGATATCTGTTGCCCTTGGTTCGTCATACTGTTTTGCAGATTCCCATACTATGCTTTCCTAATGAAAATATGTACTTTAGTATAATGGCAGCCAACTCTGGGTCTCAGTAGCTGCACTGGGGGAATACAGAAAGCAATCTTTGTGTTCATCTGCTCGCTAAAACAAATAGCAAGACATATATGCATGTGAAAGTGTAAATGGTTGAGTTTTATCCATAATATGCTCTGTTATATTTTTGTGTATTTATAGTTATTTATTAAATATTTTCTTGTTAGAGCTAGGTAAGAAAATCTTGTTAGGTTCTTGCTAGGGTGAAACCTTTTGACAGAATGCCAACACTTCAATTCAGTGTTGGAAAGTTTTTGTACTGGATGGTATGCTTCAAGATATTTTGAAATGCACTAATGATGGAAAACAAGAAAACATTCTACATGCAAAAATAGTACTTCTCAAATATATATTTATCGTAATACTTTACTATCTGAACTAAAAATCTTCATAGCAGGACTTTATTATTGTAGTCATCAGAATCTAAAGGATTTATGGAGAAATGACAGATGTGGCATTGAGATTTTTTAGAAAAGTTACCCTGGTTTCCTTGAAAATTGCTTACATTTTGATGACAAAAAGCCCTGCTAAGAAAAAAAAGAAATCAGACATTTTGGCTGCTGTTTGCTTATTTGTTGAAAGCTTTGTTTCTAACCATTAAGCAATTTATACACCATCTGAATACATGAAAATTTATATCTGTGTCATTTCGTGGTTTTTGAAGCTTTTGGCAATATATGCCTAGTAAACCTTCCACATATGCAATAAAAATATATGCCCTAGTAGGTACAAATACATTTTACACCCTGAATTTAGAAATTTATGCTGAAACTCAGCCACCAAGTCTTTCTTTATGTGGTAATAAACCATACGACTTTGTGAACTGACTTGTTGGACCTGTTTCAAAAAGTAACCCATGTATCACATTTGATAATTGGTTTATTAATCATCCATTGATATTACATTTTGCTACAGCACGAGTTGAACAGCACGGGAACTATTTGTAAGAATAAAGCCAAGATTCCTGAAAAAATGTTTGCCAGTTCACAATTGAGAAATATACAAGGTTGGCCTCCTGTGTGGTGAAGAAAAACAAAGTGGTATTGATACTTTCAGCATTACACCATGATGGTATGATTTATAGTAAGGCTGGGTGTGCTGGTGCATAACTGAAATCCCAGACTCAGGCAGCTGAGGCAGGAGGATTCTGAGTTCAAGATCAGCCTGTGCACAGTGAGCTTGGGCTATATTATGGCAAAGAAAAAGAAAGTAATATTCATACTGTCAGTGTTACACAGTGATGATAAGACTGATCATGAAGCCAGTTGCCATGGTTCATGCCTGTACTCCCAGCACTAGGAAGACTGACGCAGGAGGATTCTATAAGTTCGTGGTCAGCCTATAAGTTCATAATAATTTCAAGACTAGCCTGGACTACATAGTGAAACCCTGTCTTTAAACAAACAAAAATGATTAATAGAAACGAAGCCAGAAATTGTCATATTTTACAACAAAATGAATAGTGCAGTAGATATTGTTGATGAGTTATGTGGCAACTATGATGTCACTTGAAACACAAAGTATTGGTTAGTGGTTGTGTTTTACTGGATCCTAAATATGTCAGGCATAAATAGTTTCATAGTTTACAAAGAAAATAACAAGCACAAAATATGGAGAAATTTTCTTAGAGAATTGGGACTGGAATTGATAAAAGATCAATTACAACAGAGGAGGAACAGTATGTAACTGCCCAAAGAACTTCTGTGAAGAATTCTGGAGCAGACCATAAACAGGCGGGTGAAACACCACAAGAACCTCCTAAGAAAATAGGAAAACCAGCAAGATGTCAAGTATGTCATCTCAAAGAAGTATGACATCTCAAAACACATGTGCTATCAGTCTAAGCGATATTTGTGTGCAAACTGCCTTTGATGTGATAATTGATGTAGTTATTTTTGTTGTAGTTTTGTTTGTATTTTCATTGTAGTTCACATAGGAACTTACTTCTGCTGTTACTTTTTAGATTTACTAAGGGAACAGTTGTTATAGAAAATGTTGATGTTTGTTCTAACCATTCAGTGTATATTTGGTATTGTATTGATACTTCATTTTCCTAAGTGCATATTGTATAATATAATAGGAAGCTGTTGACTAAAGAGGAAGACGGGAGATGTGACAAGCATAATCTACTAAATAGGAAAGGAAAACTAAGTACATGTGCTGTAAGTGTGAGATTTGTGTATGGAACATGTAGTTCCCAAGTTAATAATATTGGAGCTGATCCCTGTGACTCATGTCACATGATGAAAGAAGAGTTACAACACGAGGAAAGGGCTGCTGACCACCCTATTTATTAAAGGAATTCTCTGTCGTAGATACATGAAGAGAACAGAGGCGCTCTTAGAGAAAGCTAAAAGATAGTTTGAGAAAAGTACATGTTACAGTTGAGTTGATAGCATTGGAAAGTGGACTGATAGGGAAGAGTAGATAAGCTTGGGAATGCTTGGGAACAGCACAGAAAATGTGCATATATCCTGGGCTGTAAGGCTATGGCCTCCCTCCAAGTCATGTCATACTCCATCTGCAGAGTCCTTAGCTCACCTGTTAGGATGGCCACATCTACAGCCTAAATGCAAAACACTTCATATATACATTTTCAGTGTTGACTCGTACAGGCACATGTTGTTGTCATATATGAAGACTGCCTTGGGTATGTAATTGAAGCAAAGATTATTACTGCGGTAGTCTTTTGTTTATATTTTCATTGTTCACAAAGGAATTTATTTCTGCTGTCATTTATTATAAAGCAGGTAAACAGATGATGTTAAAAATACCTGTTTCGAGTAAGGAGCCTGCCGCCCTGGAAAGTGACTGTGGTCTGCCAAGCCGCGGCCACCCCAGGGCGGGGAAACCAGAAGCAAGAGCATCTCCTGAGATCCGCGCCATGCTGGAACTTAGGGCGCCGAGCCAACCAGTAAGCAGCCTGCCTCCCTGGAAAGTGACTGTGGT
>PVJX010021998.1:0-31164 GCA_004027295.1 Dolichotis patagonum | reverse complement strand
GGAAACAACCTAAGTGCCCATCAACTGAGGAATGGATAAAAATGTTGTGGCATTTTTATACAATGGAGTACTACTCAGCTATAAAGAATGATCACATCGAGATATTTATAAATAAATGGACACGACTTGAGACCATTCTCTTAAGTGAAATAAACCAAACTCACAAGGGTAAATACCATATAGTCTCCCTAATATGAGAATTGATAAGATTATATATAAGACTTTATGGTAAGCATGAGGCCCCATCTCATAGCTTCGAAGTCTTTCAAAGTTTTAAATCATCAGTTGGAATGGTGTTATCCTGTTTTGTTTGACTATATGATACATGATGATATGAACAGCTGTTTTGAAGAAAGCATTATGACAGCTATTGCTGATTTAATATTATCCTTCTTAGAAGTCCTACCATGCTTTTTTTGTTCTATTACCGTTCGTTCTATCTACCACATTGTGTCTTATTGGAATTTGAATATGTGTGATAGTTCAAACAAATTTTTTCTTTTTTATCAAAAATGAGATATTATAATACCCATTGATCATTTCCTGTTATTCAGTTCAGAAAGCCCTGGAATTCTTTCACTATATGCATGGCTTTATACTATTGTGTTATGTTTGATATTATTGTAATTGAAACTATGCTCAACTATAGCAGAGTAAGAGATATGGTGTTAGATACTGTTGAGTCCAGTTGACTCAATGTAAAGTACTGTGTTGCCTATGTTGTCCTGTTCTGATCTGCTCTGTACTGCCCCCTTTTGTTTGATTCTCTTTTAAATAAAAAAACATATGCATATATAAATATATGCAAATATCTACACATACAATTTACAAACAATGGCTATTTTATGATATGACATGTTTGTTTAGCATTTTATACTTAATAAAGGTCTTTCAAATACATCATTGGTTAAGAATGTCAGATCATTAATTCTGAAACTCTAGATTCATAGTGATGCCTCACAGTCAAAGCCCCCCCCTCATTAATGGAATAGTGCATCTAAAACAGAATAATGACAAGACCTGATAAAATGGAAAAACACAGCTGCCTGTAAGACTTAAAAAATACTACCTTGCATTAGGTTAGGGAAACAGAAGAAATTCAGAATTGTTTATTTTATATTCTTTACTTTTGTAGCAACCAGTTGTATAAAAGTACCCTCAAAGTGTAATGTATTCGTGCTATGTATATCTGCATTACAAGGACTGCATCATTTCTTTTACCTGAAACTGTATTTCTCTCAGTTCATAAGGAGGAGGGTAGTAACTAAGGGCAGTTCTACTGCAGCAGTAATTACTTGTTGTTTAAGTGGTAGGACTTGTTAACTCCTGGGAACAGAACAAAGATCTGATTGTGACAGAGCAGCACAAACAAACTCTGTGTTCTCAAGTACATATAGATGGTATTTAGAATTTTAAAAGGATTTAATTTATTGACTATTCTGAGGCCAAGTTTTGCCTGTTCAGTTTTGGTTTCTCTGATATATGCTATCCTAATATGACTGTAGGATTTCTGAAAATTTTTATTTGCAGCTTGCTATTTTTAAACGTCTTTTAAATACGGTATTATTCCTCATACAGTCTCTATGTGGCATGGAGCAGTGCTTTTATAGCTCTGCTGGACACAAATTTTGTCTTAAGTCATGTTACGCTTGCCTTGTGTGTGCCTTAAAGTTGTATTATGTATATCTCACCTCATCAGAAAGCTGCCAGTTCTTTTCACTGGAGGCAAGAGAAGGAATTTCATTCCCATTAATTTAATTGCTCTACGCCAAAATATCCAGTTTTCTGTTTTGTTCATTAATCTGTAAATAATGTTTCAATATTTTCCTGGTAGTTGAATTTTAACCAAATGTCAGTATTCGCAATTTTATATTTTTTCATCTTATTTGTGTGTTCTACTTGGTTTTAATTGGAATTTAATACCTTTTTGTACTTATTTGGCCATTCCACATTTACTTTAGTAGCATTTATGAAAGTTTTATATTCTTTGTTTCAATGATTGTTTTTGTTTGTCTTAGGAACAATATCACAAGTAACATAACTTCATATCATTTGGAATTAATCTTCTACATGTTAAATATTCTTCTGATTGTTTATCAGCTAGATTGAATTTGATAAATATAATAGTGGCTGCTTCTAAGACCAAGTCCAGAATGTATAGGAAAAAAGAAGGCAGAGGAAATATTACAGAGAAGATTAAAAATCCGAATGTTTAGTTTTGTTGCTATTCATAAGCTTCAAGCCTCTGTGATTATAAAGGAGGATGACATGAATCCCTTCATACGATCCTTGGTGAGCTTCATACGAAATAATTATATGGAAGTCCTTTGTAAACTGGAAAAAAATTGAGTTATTATTATTACTATTATTCTTATTATTAAGAATTTTCTCATTGTAGGTGCACATTTGAATTGTGTAGAACCAGTATTGATTGTAGCAGTGGTGAAACTGGCCAAGACCAGTTTTTAAGACATGTGAGAAGGTGGAAAATGTGGTGGATTTGCCCAGTCGTTTAGCATTAGTGGAAGACAGTTTTGGCAGTGTAATTACTGTTTCCATCCTCAAATATACCGTCTCCCTTTCCATAGAAACTATGCAAGACAGGACGTCATATGTTTAAAATCTTTAAAACAAGAATTTAAAAAAGGAAAAGAAAGAAATCTCACTTCAAAACAAATAAACAAACTTTGGAGGGACCGAGCTTTGGAGTCTAACATTTCCTTGTCCTGTGGATTTAAATGTTATAAGACCTCGGTGAGCTAGGTCTGTGATCTCGCTGAGACTTTGGCTCCCTATTTCTCATACCATACACCTTAGGAAGTTCTTGGATATGAGGCAGATGCGATCACTTTTGTCACTTTTCCCAGGACACTGGCTTCCTGTGTACTGATAAAGCAGTAAGAAAATTGGAAAGTCAGTAGGCTCTGTGAGGTTGACGGAAGAAGAGCAAGATTGATACGACATTTGGCTCATTGAATCGATCTCATCCATTTATAATATCATCATACAGGGCTAGCAGTCTTCTATCTGGTGTTTGTGACTATGGATGAGTATCTTAAAGTTTGAGCCTTCTTTTCCTTCTTGCATAATTCAATGAACATTTATTGCATGTCCGCTGAGTGACAGACAGGATCCTGTATCCCAAGGGAGAATCAGAAGACAACCAGGTATCTGTTGTTGAAGAGCTCAAAAATTAATGGGTACTGTAGTCACTTCCCTCATTACTGGGACAGAATACCTGATATCTGCCACTTAGAGGAGAGGTGTCCACGTTAAGCAGTCGGAAACACAGAAACCGCGTACTGGAAGGGATTGGGTGGAAGGCTGCTCACCTCATGGTGGCCAGAAAGCAAAGAGAGAAGGGGGGAGTTGGGGGAGATACACTTTTCCAGGTCACATGGGCAGTGACCTGCTGCAGCTGTAACATGGTCATGATTCAATCACCCTTGCAACACCCCACCTGCGAGAGCATCTAGATATAAACCGTAACAATGGGGGAAGTACCCATAAGAAAACCATCACAATGGGATGAATCAAAGGCTATAGATGCCTTTGGCTGTAAATGTCCAAATCAGATTTTAACATTAGCTTATTCAGCAATTCAACAAGCTCATAAAGGACCAAGGCTGTGTTCCTTTCCCTTCTGCCATTCTTGGTGTGACCTGTGATGATTTCTTCTTATAAACAGGAAGAGCTTCCTAGAGGATTCCAAGACACCTCAGCAGCCATAACTGGGCCCTTAAAGAACCAATGGGCAAGTGGAATGGGGCTTTCTTGTAGGCACGGGCGTGTGGAGAGCCGCCCTTGGAGTGTAGGGGCAGGCTCTGCTGACGCTGTGTGTGAGGTGGACGCTGAAACAAGCTCAAGGCTTGGCAGGCCAAGGAGAATGGGGAACTGTGTTTCGGACAAAACCATCTCCAAGAATATGGAGGGAATGGGTGACTAATACTGAGAAGAGGAATGAGACTTAATCTTGAAGAAAATGAGGTCAACAGGGAATTTTAAGAAGCCTGTCAGGATGACTATGTAAAAGACAGAAAAAAACAGCAAGTACTGGTGAGAACACGGAGAGAGAGAAACTCTTGTGTATTTTTGGTGGGGATGTAAATCAGTACAGCCACTAAGGATCCTCAGAAAACTAAAACTAGATCTGCCATAGGAGCCAGCTGTCCCATTTTTGGGTACACATACAGAACAAGTGAGGTCAGCGTATCAGAGGCACACTTGCAAAGCCATGCCTGTTTATAATAGCTAAGGTAGGGAATCAGCCTCCATGCCCATTAGCTGACGAATGATTAAAGACATTTGCTGTGTGGGTACAGTGGAGTATTTGGTCTAACCCTGTCATTTACACCACAATGCATGGCCCTAGAGTACTGGTAAGTGAAAATAAGGCAGATGTAGAAAGACAAGCTCTTATATTTGGAAGCTAGGAAAAAAAAAGCCAACCTGGATGTAGGAAATGAAGGTTAGGAAGAGTTGGAGGTGTGGATGAAAGGAGGCAGGAATTGATCAGTGAATGCTCTATGCATATGTTGAAAGGTCACACTGAACCCCATGAATGTGAACCATTCGTACATATTGATCAACTATAAAACACAAAACCACCGCTAAACACAATGTAACAACAACAACAGCAACAAGAACCCATAGTCCCCCTTGCGGTGTTTTTGGGAGGCCTTGCATTCACTCCGAAAGCGCTCTCCTCAGGCAGGTGTCGTGTTAGCATCACTCCCTAAACTTTTCCACGTATCCAACAGTTGTATGATTTGAATCTCAGTGACTTGATACTAGCCCTTGACGCACATTTTATTTCCATGTTGTAGCTTAGATATGTTATTTCCTTTCCTTCCTCATAAAACATTGCTTTGGAAAAGTCAAATGATATTATTTCATTCTTCACCTCAGAAATGATTTGTTCTTTCTTGCGTGGATGACCAAATACTTTTTAAAAATCAAAGTCCATTTGTTGTACCAACATGTTTCTTTACTTTCCCTCGTTCTGGGTCAGTTTTCCCTATGTGTGAGGCAGCTTTCCAATATATTCTCAGATTTTATTTATTTCAGGAAAGAATTTTTTCAGATTGCAGTTTTTAAAATTTGCTGTGTTGTACTGCTTTGTTTTCCCTGTTGGGAACTGTTGCACATGTGTGTTAGATCTCTGCTCATTTGCTCTCTTGAATTTTTGTTAATTCATTTTCCATGAGTCTGCATTTTTTTATGTCTTCTATTTATTTAGAGAGATTATCCATCATGTTTATTCATTCTTGTGTTCCTTTTTGTTTACTCCTCATTTCCAAAGTGAATTTTTCTTTCATTTTTAATTCCTTGTGCATGTCTTTCATGTCTCCTTAAAGATTATTTTATTTACTCATCACCTAACATGTGAGCTTTTATAATTCTAACTTTTCTTTTATTGTTTTTGTATTTTCTTTTAGTTCATTTAAAAGTATTACTGGAGGTGAGGTAGCTCACAGGTTCCATCCACAAAACCAAAAAAAAAAAAAAGAATAGATAATAAATACATAAATAAATAAATACTTTAAAATAAAAATGCTACATTACAGTTTCCATTAGTTTTTTGCTTTTTATCCCTTATAATAATTCCATATAGAAATTGTGTATTGCTCATTTTTAGCAGAAATGAATTTTCCTGTTTGATTTTTAACCAAAAATCAAGCTGTGGTTAGGACAGTGTTTTTCATGGTTCTCACATTCTGCATTCATGGCGATACAGTGCACATCCATGTCCCTCTGCCCAGCTGCTATCTTTTTGTCTGGACTTTCTTACTCCTTCATTGCATTTTCCCTGCCTTGTCAGTTTGGGTGAAAAGCTCGGTCATGCTCCTTAGTGTAGGGCTTTGTGCTAGGAGGGGCTTTAACTCTCGGCTTGGGAATCCCCAGGACTGAGGTCTACTGAACGCACCGCACCATCAGAACTCATGAGATTGCATCTTATCCATTTACCAGGGCTGAGACCTGGACTCCGGCTCCACTGCTTTCTCAAAGTATTTGGTGAGAGCTGGCTGGTAATTTGGGGTTCCCTGGTGCACAGGGCCTTTGATAATCTCTCTGCGTCCCTTGGCAGTTTGTAGTCTCCCTGTTCTGCTTTGTCTGTATACGTAGACACTTTCTCACTTATAGCACTATCGTATACATGTTTCTTTGTGGTTTTGTTTTGCTATACTAGTTGCTCAGTTTCCACAGGGAGATTTAGAAACTGCCATTGTAATTCTTTCAGAATTCTTTCTTAAGAAAGAAAAAAAAAACTTTGTAATTCTGTAGTTGACAAATGAATTAGATTGACATATTCAGCATCACTTAGGAAAGTTGAGCATTAGAGCTGTGTTTTTTAAGTTATCTGAGACTTTGAGAAAAAGCATGATGTGCTTTGGAATTGATAGATGTGCAGCTTCACTTTGACCAGAGTATGTGACGAGGATGCCCACAGTGGCAACGTGTCTGAGAGGCTGCAGGATCAGAGGGATCCAGGTTGAAGTCTCACTGCTATCTCTTAGCATTTCACCTCCTGCATATCAGTTTCTCTGAAGCTTTTCTTACCTGTAACATGGAAATACTACCTCTACCACTATCACTACCAACGGCCTCCAGGGCCGTTAGGATACTGTTTGGATAACGGTATGTTGACTCTTTGAAGGTAAATAAATTCGTATTTATAATCTTATGATTGATGGCATGCTGAGACTTAAAAATGTGGTAAAGTACAAATGTAGACCATACTTTCACATATCATTTCTTTTCTATTACCTAAAAAGCTTTGCTGTAGAATTTTAAACAAGTCTTTCTGAATACATCAGAACTTAAAAGTGTGATCTAACAGACATTGTGTATTTGGCACTGAGCACTAGGCCCTCACTACTGCTCACATCCGTCCCCACAGTGATCAGGAGAGGCAGCCTGCTGTGGAAAAGTTTGTTTTGCGCTTATACTTGAGGAGAACCTGGCTGCGGTCCTAACTACAGTGTTTATTAGAAGCTTAGTTTGCTTTATTATACTGCAGTCAATACTTCTTGTTAAACTTGGGAGTTTGCAATCAAACTCAATGACTGTCATTTGAATATGTACTAACTGCTGAGAACTGGCGTAGTTACTGAAGATACGATAATGTACAAGAGTGAAAAAGTGCCTGCCTCCTAGAAATTGCAGTGCAAAATGCTACTATGTGGAAGCGCCAGGTATTATTGGGGGAAGCACTTACCCCACACTTGAGGTTCAGGAAAGACTTCTTGAAGAAAATGGTTTCTTAGTTGGTAGCTGAGGATGAGGAGGAATTCTCAAGCCAAGAAGAAGCCAGTCAAAGCAGGGTGTGCAAAGGCACGGAGGCAAGTATGAGCAGCATATTTGAGGATGAGAAACCTGGAAGACTAAAGCACAAAGCAGGGTTTGCCTCACTGGCTGAAGTTCAGAGTCACCAGAAGAGCAGCTTTTAAAGTACATGTTTTTATAAGCCCCACCCCAGACTTAATGAATTCCATTCTCAGGAAATGAGCCCCAGGATTCTATTTATCAACTCTCATAAGAAGTGTGTGAAGGAGGGAAAATCAAGGCAAGAAAGGTGAGGTCAGAGAGGTAAGCCAGGGCAGTGTGAGACTTGTGAACCACGTGAGACAGTTTGCATTTATCCTAAGGGTGCCCAAAGGGACACTGTGGAAGAATTTAGGTGGCGTGGGGATGAGGTGATTGAATTAATGATTTGTGAAGATCACTAATTTGTACAAAACATGGTTCCTGGCTTTACCAAGGGCCACGGTCTGATTATATGATTCAACGTCTGTGAACCTGTAAAGTTTTAAAATCTAAAATGGAAATAATAATACCAACTTTGCATGGTTGTGAATCTTAACTGTGAGTGAGTTATCAAAGTTGTATACCACATTTAGGTTAGTTTCCACTATTTAAGAAAGTGCCGGAGCCATATGGTTGGTGGCCATTATGTATTCCCCCCTCTGCAGCCTCAGAGGAAATGGGATTCCTTTTCAACCTTCTGTTTTCAGGATCCTGTGTTGAGTTCTTTCCCTCTTCCCACACCCAGGACACGGGGACAGTGCCCACACTTAGCTCATTTCCTACTCTTTCACACTCAGTGCCCCTGGCTTACACTCTTTGGGCTGATGTCTGCTATATCTGTGTCTCCAACCTGCTTTTCTTTCCTGAATTCCAAGCCTACACATCCATTTGAATCCTATACATCCCCACTTAAATGTTTATGGCCACTTCGTTCAACTTTGATCTTCTCATACCAAATACAGCCCTTCCTCAGCCCAAGAGAACAAAATAAAATAAAATTCTCCTTTTTCAACATAATTAAACCAACCCAGAAGTACGGGGATGACCTTGAATCACTACTTGCTGCCAGGTAAGGTTGCACTCATCTGTAATCCCAGCACTCTGGGAGACTGAGGGAAGAGGATTGTAAATTCAAGCCCAGCATCAGCAATTGGAAAATTAGTAAGACCTTGCCTCAAAATAAAAAATAAAAAAGGCTGAGGATGTAGCTCAGTGTAAAGACTGTAGGTCCAATCCCCTGTGCAACACACACACACACACACACACACACACACACACACGAATTACTCAGTACTGTCTTCTCCCATGAATCATCCCAAGGCCACATCCTTCTCTCCAGACCTTCTCCAAAGTATAACCAACTCCTTATCTGAACACAAGAAATAGGCTCAGATTCCTCCCACACAGTTCTTTGCCACAATTCCAGCTCTGTACTCAAAATCTTGTATACAAAATAGATTTTTAAAAATCCCTTCCTTCCATACTTAAACCTTTCTTGTGGCTTTCAAATCCCTTGAATGAACTCCAAACTCTCTCAGTCATTTAAAAGGCTTTTCTTCAATTCTTTTTGTTTAGTATGTTTGCAATATTGAATGAATACATTCATTGTGGGGAATTGGTACATACACATATCACATCTTAGTCCTTTTTACTATCCTTTCCCTCTCCTCTTCTGTCAGAGTCCCCTTCATATCCTGATCTTACCTAGTGTGTGTCTTTTCCCAAGTTCCTTTTTTTTGTTTTATGTTGTAACTAGAAGAAAAGTCACCTTCTGTCTCACTCAAATATGTGCTGATCTGTTATGGGATGATCTTTACATTGGACAATGCCTCATCCTTGGGGTTTTTGCTGATACATCTTGGGGACACAGTACTTGTCTTGGTTACTTTTCTTGTTGCTAGGACAAATACCTGACACACAAAATTAAGGAAGTAAAGGTTTATTTCAGCTCGCAGTTTATAGAGGTTTCAGTCCATAAGCAGCTGGTTCCAAGGCATAGTGGCATGGCACAGGGGCAGCAGTTCATGGTGGCAAGAGACAGCAAAAGCAACAGGAGCAAAAAAAGAGAAGAAAGCCTCTTTTCCTCCCTTATAGTGTGTGCAGGCTACCCGCCCTAGGGCGATATAGCACTCACACCCCCAATCCCAGCACTAGACAGTGAACCAGTGACAAACTTTAGATTCAGCCACCGATGGGAAGCCTGCCCCCATGACCACAGGAGGCTTTGGGGACATCTAGACACAAACCATAGCAGTCATTGAATCTTACAGAAGCTGAGACCCCCAGCACTTATTCGTAGTGTTTTCACCCCTTCCTACACTTGTTATACCTGTAATTTCTCAGTGCCCACCTTCTGCACCAGCTGTGCCCAACATTTGGCAAAAGAGTATATATGGTCAAGCCTCATTAGTCAGGAGTTCTGGCTAGTTTATTTGTAATCTCCAAATCAGTAGTGAAGGTTGATTTCACAGCCATTCTTAGACATGCACAGAGAGGGAATAGTGACTTACCTAATGTACTTGCTCTCAGATGACATAGAAAAATGCAGTGCTCTGTCCTTGCTAAATCCCCAGCCTCTACATTCCTTTTTTTTGAACTCTCAACTGTAAACAAGTGGCCATTGAATGCTCTGTGCAGAGCTGCATTTTCACAGTTTTGTGCTTCGAGCAACCCCAGGCAGTGAGCTAAATTGTCACCTCCATTTGTCAGTGCATGAAGGCTTTAATGAGCTGCTGTGAGACTTGTTGATGTTGGCCATGAGCTCAATGGTAATGAATTAAGAATGTGAAATAAGGTGTCTTCAAGCAGAAACGTGTAAGATAAGGTTACATACTGATCAGTTGACAAAAGTACTGTGCCCACTGACTTGCAAAACCCAGCTCTGCATTTCCCTTAAAAGAAGTGGAGAGACCATACTCCAAAGTGAAATAAATCAAACACACATGTAAATATCACATGGCTTCTGAAACTGAAAATGTAAATAAGGAATGGAATGTATAATAGATATTGGGAAATGGGAAGAAAATATTCAAATGAGAAGGGGAACATGGGAGAGGGGAGAAGAAAGAAGGAAGAAGAAAAAACTAGGAGGAAAAAGTGGAAACAAAGCTTTTGTAAATGAGGGGAAGAGAGGTTGAAGAGGGGGAGGGAAAGGGGCACAAAGAGGATTCAGGATATACCATGTACAGGTACAAACTCCCTATGATGAATTTTATCACTTTGTACATCTAAGTGTACCAATAAAATAAAAATTAAAGAAAAAAGTTTTTAAAAAAAGCAGTGGTTGAGTATTGACTAAACCAGTGTTTGTGATGACTTTGTAAAACGAAACTGCTGCAAATGGTAAGGATCATCTGTGATGTACTAAGTTTTATTATCCTCAATATCGTGCACAGTGACTATCACATAATAGTTATTCAAACCGAATTTCATGTATATATGTTGTGTGTCTATATATATCTACAGGCATACAATGATATATTCATATCACAAATTTCATGCACACATATTTTACACATACACACATAGAAATGATAGACAATATAGAAATATGTAAAATGAATTTATCTTCTGTCCTAAAAGTATACCCCATAGCCTTGTTGCTACTTTGGTAAAATAGCCTAAATAAAACATTGTTTTTCTTTAGAGGGGAGTTAAAGATTCATCTGCCCTTTTCATGCTTTCACTTTGAGACAAGGTCTTGCTAAGTTGCTCGGGTGGGACTTGATCTTATTATCCTCCTCCCTCAGCCTCCAGAAGTGCTAGGATTACAGGTGTGTTACACTGTGCCATGCTTAAATACATTTTTGATTCCAGCCTTATTTTTAATTTTTATCTAGGATGCTGGAGAAATGGTTCGTTCTTTTGTTGGTGGTTTGGAACTTGTTGTCAACTTATTGAAATCTGATAACAAAGAAGTGTTATCAAGTGTATGTGCTGCTATTACCAATATAGCAAAAGATCAAGAAAACTTGGCTGTTATTACAGATCATGGCGTTGTACCTTTATTGTCCAAGCTGGCAAATACGGTAAGTAATGCATCCTTTTATTTTAAATGTGTGCTGTCAGGTCATGCAATAATGACAGAATAATGAGCTCGAAGTTCAGAGACCTGAATTCAAATTTAATCTCCATTGTTTATGAATTATGAGACTTTCTTCAACTCATTTAATTTCTCAAGACTAACAGATGCACAAACATATTTAAATATAAAATGTTAATATGCAAGATCTTTGTCATATAGATGCTGTTTTTTTATTTATCCTTGACAAGCGAAGGGATGGCAAATAGAAGTGCTATCATATAATTGTTAACAATCATCTTCACCACCACCATCATCATTATTACTATTTTTAAGATGTTTCTGTCTACATTAGCAAAGCAGATCAGTGGTATTTCTTGAGCTAGAAGTCTTTGGCAGTTGCCCTATTGTTTGTCTAGAGCTAGAACAGATAGAGTAGGCAACCTTGAACAATGGCTTCACTGAGACTGAGGTAGTTAGGCATGGCTTGTACGACCACTTGGGAGAAAGTCATAGAGCAGAACTTTAAACATTGGAAAAATATTTGATCTAGAAGAGTTTGAGCTCCTAAGAGGATGTACCAGATTCAGTGGTGGATCTTAGGTTGTTTTCTGATTCAAGAGAACAGTGCAACTGAGAAACAGAAAATCATATGCTATTCTACTGTATGAGGTAATTACCTACAAAAGAAGAATATAATCTGCATAATAAATTTAGAAGTGAAACAGAAGATTCAATACATGTCACTGTATTTGTTTCATTGTCTTCTCCCTCTGGGAACACAGGTTATGACCAGGATGTAGAAATATTTCTAGGATGAAAAAATGGAGTCATTCCCCTTATCCCAGTTAAGTGAAGTATTTTTGAAGAATATCCAGGAATCTATAAATATTTTCATTACTAAGCAACTTGTTGATTTGTAATTTTTTGTTGTGACTAGCAGTCTCGAGCAAATGACTAAAGTCAGACACCTCTTTTATCTTTGAGAGCACTGACTATATTCAGTTCACAAAAAGAAAATTCAAAATTGAGCCTGTGTCCACTGTGAGCCATGGACAGCTCCTGGAAGGTACCGCCTAGGAAACCAGCTAGCATTTCTGTGCACTCATCGGCATCTTAAACATAAAGTGCATAAACACGGTCACAAAGGACCTGTGCAGTGTACATCACTCAATTTGCTTTCCTCTGCAGAATAATGACAAGTTGAGGCGTCACCTGGCGGAGGCGATTTCCCGTTGCTGTATGTGGGGCAGGAATAGAGTGGCCTTCGGAGAGCACAAAGCAGTGGCTCCGTTAGTGCGTTACCTGAGGTCGAGTGACACCAACGTGCACCGAACTACAGCACAGGCCCTGTACCAGCTCTCAGAAGACCCTGATAACTGCATCACCATGCATGAGAATGGAGCGGTGAAGGTACAGTTGAATGACTTTGCGGTTTAGCCAGAGTTTGTAGGTGCAGGCTAGCACTAAGTTAAGCAGCACCCAGCTTTTACTGAAGGTGACGTTTAAACACTTATAAACTGCCTCCCTCCTGGGTCATGGCCGCATTTCAACTATGTGCTATCGTGGTTTATGCTGCAGAAATGGGTGTAGATAGAACCTTTCTAATCAAAGCATATAAATATACTTAGTAAAATATGTAATCATTTATAGTTTGAATTATGTTGAATAAACATACAGTATGTGGATAATTAGTAGTGTTCATAATTCTATTTGATACAGTGTGTGTTAGCACATAAAATAAGACGTGGTATGCAAAACCATAGGTACCAACTAAATAGCAAAGGAAATGTTTGAAACAGCTCCTAGACTAAAGCTTGGCAGTCCTAAGTATAATAATAGAAGATCATCTCAAAGATAGATGTATTGTTTGGTTTTAAATGTGAGGTTCAGAGTTTCTTTGCCTTTAATTAGTATGCAGTTAGGAAAATCTTTGCACACAGACTTTAATGTATGTACACATTTAAAACTACCGAGAATCTTTTGACACACACAAGACACACTCAAACATACATACAATTATCACCACTTACGTCTATTAGAAAAAACTGACTAAAATGCTAGTTGTTAGCCGGGTGTAGTGCAGGCACCTGTAATCCTACCACTCAGAAGTCTGAGGCATGAGTTTCAGACTAACTAGGGCAACTTAGCAAGTGCAAAATCAGTCTGTCTTACATAGCCAAACCCAGTCTGAAAAGAAACAGTCTTCTCAATAGTTTGTCTGCTTGCACAATATAATTTTACTGTTTATTACCTTACTTGTGAGTCTACAACAACCAGAATCGTTTATGTTTTGAAATGTGTGCCCAGAATCGATCATTTAGACAAGAGTTAAGAATTCCATTTAATTGTATCTAATCAAACCAAGATGTATTGCATATGAAACATCTTAGGAAGACTAATACTCTTAAAGTGACAATTGTAAATGTTAGGCAGTTGTTTTAATTTATCTTTCAGTGTTATAGGTGAAAGATGTGATATTAATTTTTCTGCAGATAAACCCAATTATATTTAAATATATCAATCATTCCAGGATAAGTCTGTTTTTATGGCACATAAGCCAGGCTTCCATGTTTCCTCATGCAAATTTTGGCATTAAATAAGCACCTTTTAAAACTCAGTAACAGTTTCTAAAAGTAAGTTATAAAAAACAGAATTGGTAAAGAATGATAAAAATGCTATCACTTTTATGTGTCTGTGTTCACACTTTAAAAATAAACTTATCATTAAAAATATACAATCTATGATGTCATAGGATACAGTCTTCTAAAACATGAACCTGTAAAACTTAAGGAGGCTGATAAAATGTGTGATATATAGCAGGTGCTTGGACAGTTGTCAGCTAGCTGAAGAAGAGTATTTTTTTTTTCTTTTTTTTCTTCCCTACCCCTCAAGAACAGTATTTCTAAACTGCTCAGGAAATTTCACATTTCATGTGTATATGTTGTAAATTTATCATTTTAAAGATAAGTTTAATAAAATATGTTACTGTTCAGTTGCTAGAAATGCCAGGCATATGTAGTTTTCAGTGATTTCTTCAACTGCAAGTCCACAGCCACTCACGCATTGGATTGCACTGTGTGAAGTGTTGAAACCCTGTCTGCCCACGCGCCCAGCTCCGTGTATAGAAAGATGTGGCTGTAAGGGTGATGAGGGTGAGGGACAGAAAAGAGATAGTGAAGAAGGTCAGTTTTGTTGTGCTCCAGACCCTTTCCTGGGTCACCTTTCTAAAGGGCTACCTTGAGAGCCACTCTTTCCCATCTATGTGCATTTCTGTCCTTTGTGTTAGAGGACAACTGTAAAGAACGCTTGATTTTTTCATGAGTCCATCTGTGATATAAAGACAGGCCTTACCTCAGGAGGTTCTCAGCGTAAGGGCATGACTGTGGGGGTGAAGCCTTCCTTCCTCTTCTTACCTGCCCCGGTCCTAGATCCTGGGGGTCCAGGAGGAGCGTGTTGTCTCCCTTCTCTGGTTGTGTTTAAGGAGGAAACGAATGTGAATGTGGTATAGTGGGTGTTGGCTGAATAAACAAGGTTTTGTAGTTTCTTGGCTGTGGGGACTGAAGGAAAGAGCAGAAAACTAACGCCTGGAGACCTCAGGCAAAATGAAGAAGGTTCCATTAGCAGTAATATAAGAAAATGCTTGCACGTTAAGGTGGTTCAGTTACCTGCAGTGCATGTGTTGCCATTAAGTGTGAAACTGCTGACTTTTCTGACGTTTAGTGCCCTCTGTCCACTCTTTTGGCAAATTCCTGGCTGTTTTGGTTCCTAGTTGCCACTGCTCCTCACTAGTCCAATCTCTTGGTTTTGCAAGCTCTCCTGCTGCAGCTGTCAATGAGCAGATGTTGACAGCCTCTTTCACAGTAACTGGACTCTCCCTGTCACCCTGTTGACCAGTGATTCATCCTCGGGTTACTTCCTGCGTCCTTACTTCCTGCGTCCTGCAGAGTCCTTGCCAGCATCATCCCGAGTAAAAACTCATCAGGCTTGTGCTCACTGAAGTTTATGCTGCAGTAATAGAGAAGGAGCAGGCCAGAAGGGCTAGAATAGGATGAGTTCAGTTTCTAGAATGTTCCATTTGGATGACTCATTGGAGTTTTAGGCACAGTGTAGTGGTGACGGTACAAATGTCAGGTGAGCCACATACTTATTTAATTTTCTAGTGAGCATAATTTAAGAAATATCTCAGTTTTGGGCCCGCTGCACTTCGGGGCTCCTTGTGTGGCTATGGATTTCCTTCTAGACAGTGCAAGTCTTCTGAGCATGAAAGGGGGAGATTCTCCAGGAGTATGGGGAGAAGTAGGAAGGTGTGTACAAGGACTGGTAAGATATTTTTGGCAGAGTTCAGAGAGGCCTGGGAAATGTCTCCACTTGAACTTTAGGGGAATATAAACTAGGAAGAGTCCTCAAAGTAAACTTGAGAAGTTAACAGGTTAACCAGGACTTTCAGAAGCCAAAGGAAGGGAGATTTTCAACAGGTTTTATGTTTAAACACTGCCAAGAGGTCAACAAAGATTTCCTGATTCAATTATGTTGAAAAAATAATCCTGCATCAGAGCCTTTCCAGGTATGAATCTCTTCAACCAGTCCCCTGCTCTGGTAAATACCACGTGATAAGAATATCTCACTTCTATCTTCCTCAGGGTTTTTTACACAGACTTGCTGAAAAGTATCAGCCCAGAGACTTGTATTACTACAAAATCTTGAGAATCTCAATGCAGGGTTATTGGAAACTATGTTGAAAATAAGAGACATATCAGCTATATGCTAATTATAGCAAACCTGTAACTCAGGATCATTATATAAAGAGGAGGAGAAATTGCAGGAAAATTGAGCAACACATGCCCATTGCTGGTGCTGAAAAGTGATTACAGAGAGATGATGAGCACCTATGAAAAGCATTAAGCTGCTTTCCCCATGGTGACTTTGGATTTGTTTTTGCAAATGTCTATACCAGGCAAGTGAAAGTTGCATTATGGCTATAACTTTCCGAAAGGCAGGAAATTGAAAAGATTGCAGAAAATACAATCACCAGTCTGCCCAGCACTGGCAAAAGGAAAGGAGAGCAATTGGATTTGGGCAGAGCCAGCAAGGTCGTCTTGACCGTCTCCTGGACTCAGCCCTCACAGCAGCCAGGGAGCCAGAAGGAGGAATCCAGCCCAGCACAAGGAAAAGAAAAAATATCACTAAATGTTAGTGAGTCAAATAAATGGACTTTAGAGACTGAGGTTACCCAGGCACTCTGTGTCTGTCTAGTTAATGCTTCATCTCAGTATATTTTGTCTTAATTAAAAACATGAAGTTTTAAGTACTTTTCTCACATTTCAGGTATTTCCTGGAGTGCTGAGTGACATGCTATTAAATAACTTAGGTAGACTGGCAGGTGCCAGTGAATTTATACCAAATGTGATATGGGCTATGGTACTACATATGGATAGACAGAGTAGCCAGTGAGCCGGGGATGGTGAGGGCAGCTAAGACAGTTGGACGCTGTAGGGGCGGGCATTGTTGATCTCCAGTTCTCAAGGCTGATTATTTTCCAGGTAAGGCTGATTTCTGGGGAAACAAGGTGGTATTTTTAAAATGTCAATTTCTAATTATGTTTCACGATTCTATAGAAGTAGAGTTGATCATACATGTTAATCTCATGTCCAGAAACTTTCTATGATCATTTATTTGTCCTAGTAGATTTTTGTATATTCCACCAGATTTTCTATACAGACCGAGGGCTGGCAGAGTTTTCTCTGAAAGGTCAGATAGAGTAAATACTTCATGTTTTATGGAGCACATGCAGTCTGTCTGTTGTAGACTAATCAGTCTCTTTAGTTGATTTTGGGTTATGTTATTTCTTCTGAATGAGTCTTGGTAGTTTGTATCTTTCAAAGACACACACTTGTGTATGTCATTTTCATTCAGTTAAAAATGCTTTCCATTTTTGCTTTTGCTTCCTTCTTTGATCCATGAATTATCTAGAAATACATTATTTAGTTTCAAAATTTTGGGAGATTTTCCAGTGATCTGGTTGTTTTTTATTTATAATTTAATTCCGTGGTAATTAGAGAATATATTACTCAAAAACTTAAACCTTCTGACTTGCTCTATGGCCTAAAATACAATTTACTTATGCTATAAAAAGAATGAAATTTCTGATGTTTGTTGGTTAAAGTATTGTGTAAAGTTCATAAGGTTAAATTAGTTAATACTGTTCATTTATTCTTTATAGTTTCTGACTTACTGATTCATCTGTTTTTGTGCATTTATCAATTTTTCCATGCAGTTCTTTCAGTCTTTTTCTTTTTAAGTTCTCTTATCGTGTATACATATTCAGAAATATTGTATTCTCTCAATGGCTCATTTATCATTATCAAATAATCACTTTTATCCTTTGTCACTGACTTTGTTTTGAAGCCTGTTTCTATTGCTAATATAGAATGGCTGTTTTCTTTGAGCTAGAATTAGCATGATAAATTCTATAGATTTTTCTATCTTTTTACTCTATATTCTTTTCATTAAAATGAATATTTGTAAGTAGTATATTATTGGACTTTGCTTTTTTATTCAAATCACAACCCCTGCCTTTAATAAGAGTGGAGTGTTTACACTATTTACATTTAATCATTTAATATAATATTGGCATGCTTGGCGTTAAATGTACCACTTTAATATTTTCTGTCTTACCTATTCTTTTGCTATATTTTCCCCCTGGCTTCTCTTGGTTTAATTGAACATTTTTAAATTTTTCTATCTTGTTTCCTCTGTTGGATTATTAGTTACAATTTCCTATAATTTTAGTGGTTGCTTTAGAATTTATAGCATATACATTTAATTCAGTATAGTGTACCTACAAGTTATATTACACATATAAATGTATATTTGAAGAAACAGACAATGGTGTGCTTCTTTTCCTACCTTCCTGGCTTTTGTGCTGTTGTCATGCATTTGACGCCTATAAATTGTATAAGCTCAACAATATTTCAATATTGATTTTAGCTCTAATTAGTATCTTTTACAGAAATTTAAATACACAATGAAACTCCTTAAGTTTGCCTACATAGTTGCTATTTCTAGCATTAGCTATTCCTTTCTGTAAATGCAGATTTTCATATGGTATTTTCCTTGTGCTAATTTTTGTTTATAATGAATCCTTTTAGCTTTTATATGTCTAAAAAATCTTTATTTTGTCCTGGTTTTCAAAAAAATACTTTGCTAGACATAGAATTTCATGTTGATTTTTTTTCTACTTTTAGAACTTTAAACAGTGTGTTCTATTTTATCTTACATTTTTTTAGTTCTTATGTCTATTTGCACATTGTTTTTTTTTTCTTTGATTGCTTTAAAAATGTTATCATTTTTACAGGTTTTGAGCAACTTGATTGTTAAGCCTTGGTATACTTTTCTTCATATGTATTGTACATGGGATTTGTTGACCTTTTTAGATATTTTTCAGCCATTAATTCTTCAAATCCTTTTCTTGTTTTCTTCTTCTACTGTTGTTGAAAGCTGTGTTTCCACCTGGGGATATGACTCAGCAGCACAGTTCCTTCTTGGCAAGAGTGCAAAGTCATGAGTTCGATTCCCAGTACTGGGAAAAAAAAAAAGGAATGATGGCCCCAGAGGCTCTATCCTTGGATTTTGTTTTTATTTTTCATCTATGTGTTTTAATGTAGGCCATTTCTATTTCTATGTCAAGTTCACCTATCTTTTTTTCTACAGTGTTGAATTTGCCTTATTTCCATTCAGCATGTTTCACATGTACACTAATATAGTTTTCAACCACTGAGGTTCAATTTGGGTCTTGCTTGATAGCCTTGTGTCTCCAGGCAATGTATGGAATCTTTAGCTTCTCACACATATAATCCAGTTCTAATATAATTTCTACATTACTCGTCTTGCTAGTCATGGAGAATTTCACCATTGCTTGTCATGCTAGTCATGGAGAATTTTAACATGTTGAATGCTGAATTTTGAATTTGTTAGTATATAAATAAATATTCTTGACTTTGGGTTGGTATTGTCATTTTGAAATAATGTTATTCCATCAATTCTTGCTTTTATGTGTGGTAAAGATAATTCTTCCCTTTGTCTGATCCAAGATCCTTCTTAGCATGCTCCCTTATCCTTATACATTTTGATGTCTTCTGCTCTGAGTGGTGGAAACAGGCATGCCTCTTTTTGTAAAGGGAAAAATATTCAAAACAAAATAATTGAAGGGTAACAATGGTTAATACATTGTGTATTGTTATCTTTAAATTAATTCACTGAGAATACAAGATATATGCATTTAATTATCCAAATAATATTAGCACAATCCTTTCTTTTCAATGAACTAAGAGAAATTAGTGGTATAACTATTTTAAATTTTATATATATATAATATATATATAATATATATATGGTTTTCTTTGCTTTTCCCTTCCTTCTTTTCTCCATTCACATATCCCAGTTTCTCATTCCTTTTTTTTTTTTCCAGTACTGGGAATCGAACTCATGACTTTGCACTCTTGCCAAGCAGGAACTGTGCCGCTGAGCCATATCGCCAGTCCTCTCATTCCTTTTGAACAGTTTCTTCCCATTTTAAAATATCTGTTGTACATTTTCGATCTATTTACTTTCAACTTCTTGCACAAAGAGACAATATGATGTTTATACATGTGTATCTGGTTTATTTCACTTATTAATATGGTCTTATTGCATTCACTTACCTATAAAAGTATTCAGTTTATTCTTCTTTATGGCTGAGTACTACTCCATCATATAAAATGACCATATCTTTTTATTCATTCCTTGGTTGATAGGCATTTGAGTTGTTTCCAAGATCTAGCTATTGCAAATTGTTCTGCTATAAACCTGGATTTTTCTTTGTTAGTAGACTTTTAATTATATCTTTGATTTTGTTGATTGATATTGGTTTATTTAAGATTTTTATATCTTCTTCATTCACCTTTGGTAGTTCATATGCATCTAAGAATATTTCCATTTCTCTGGCATTTTTTCATCTTATTAGTATGCAAGTTCTTGAAGTAAGCTTGGATAATCTTCTGGATTTCTGCAGAATCTGTTGTAATTTCACCTTTTCATTCAGAATTGCATGGATTAGAGTCTTTTCTTTTTTTGCTAAAGCTGGCGAAGGGTTTGTCAATTTTATTTTATCTTTCCTTATTTTAAAGAGCATAAAACTAAACATAATGAAACAGAACAAAGCAAGAAGAAAAGAAGAAAACAATGTAGGTGATAAGATTTCAAAGCAAGACAACAGGAGATCTACAGTGGCTACCATAATGTCTATTTTTCTTCTAAATAGTTGTTTATATCTTCACACACAATGAATTCATACAAAACAAAATAGTATAAAACTGGTCAGAACAGAGTAATGAAGGCATTACAGGCCTTCAAAACCAGAAAATAGAAAAATCAACAATGGCTGAAATAATATCTCTTGTTCTCTTCAAAGTAGCTGTCCATACCTTCATATATGTTGAAATTAAACAATCCAAAACAGACTAAAACCACTCTGAACAAAGAATAAAATCATTACTGGGTTTCACAGCATGACAACACGGAATCAGTAATTGATAGCATAATGTCTCTTTTTCTTCAAAGTAGCCATTCATTTCATCCTGCAAAATATAATCGATTCTCGTAAACTATTTAAAAGAAGTTTAACACATGTATAAGCCTCTACTTGTATACCTGTCCTTCCTGCGTTAGAGGGAAAAACAAAACAAAACATATTACTAGAAAAACAAGAAACAAAAAAGACAAATAACAATAACCCAAAAGCCCCAAACAATGATGATACAGGCCTTCAAAACAAGGTGGTAGGAACAAATTAAGGTTGTTATTTTACATAGTGATCTTCAAGAGTACCTCAGATCACCAGATGCAAACATGCAAAATTGTTCCAATCCTCTGAATGTTAGCTGTTTTGTTGCAAGAACTTATAGAATTTGTAGCAAAATCATCTCAGCTATCCTAAGTGTGTTTATACAAATTTAGGTATTTTTCTTCTCCCTTCCTTTTTCTTTTTCCTCCTTTTCCCTGAGATACTATTTTTTGCTCAAAGCAAATTCTTAACCTTTCACTGTACTGATTATTTTGTATCTTATGTACTCTTAGCATTTCTTACACTAGGGAGACTATATGGTATTTATACATGTGAGTTTGATTTATTTCACTTATGAGTATGGTCTCAAGTTACATCCATTTATTTATAAATATCTCAATGCAATCATACTGTATAGATGAGTAATACTCCATTGTATAAAAATACCACATCTTTTTTATCCATTCTTCAGTTGATGTACATTTAGGTTGTTTCCAAGATCTGACTGTTACAAATTGTGCTGCTATAAACATGGGGTTCACATGTATCACTGTGATTTGATGTTTTCAGTTCTGGGAATATACCCAGAAGTGGAATAGCTGGGTCAAATGGGAATTCCAATCCCAGCTTTTTGAGGAATCTCCAGACTGACCTCCACAGTGGTTGCACCATTCTACATTCCCATCAACAGTGCAGAAAAGTTCCTTTTTTCCCACAGCCTCTCCAGCATTTGTTGTTGGTAGCTTTCTTTATCCTGGCCATTCTTTCTGGAGTGAGATAGAATCTCAGTGTGGTTTTAATTGGCATTTCTCTAATGACTAATGATGATGAACATGTTTTCATGTATTTATTTGCCATATGTGTTTCTTTATCTGAAAACTCTATTCATCTCAGATGACCCATTTTTGGAATGGGTCTTTGAATTTTGGGGATCTGATTTTTAAAAATTCCTTTATATGTTCTAGACTGAAGTCCTTTGAGGGACAGTTCACTAATATATTTTCCCAATTTGTGGATTTTCTTTTCACTATGCTGGAAATTTCGTTCAACATGCAAAAACTCTTTAATAGGATGTGATCCTAGGTATTGATTCTGTGAAGTATTTTGCGTGAGGTTTGATTCTTGTTCATGAATTCTCTACCCTGTGTCTTAAAGATTTCTACCTATTTTGTCTTCCAACAGATTTAGGGTTTCTGTTTTAATATTTAGATCTCTGACCCATTTTGACTTTAGTTTAGTGAATGGTGATAGGCATGGGTCTAGTTTTATTTTCAGCATGTGGAAAGCCAGTTTTTCCAGCACTATTTATTAAAGAGACTAATGTTCTTCCAGTGAATGTGTTTGGCCTTTTTGTCAAAGATAAGGTGGCTGAGTGTGTTTGTAGTTGTAGTTGTATCTTCTAATATATTCCATTGATCTTCAGGTCTGTTTTTATTCTAGTTCCATGCTGATTTTATTACAGTACCTTTGTAGTATAACTTCAAGTCAGGGATTGTGATGCCTCCTGCCATGCCTTTGTTGCTTAGAATTGCCTTTGTTGCTTAGAATTGCCTTTGCTATTCTAGGTCTCTTTTGATTCCAGATGAATTTTAGGAATGATTTCTCTAGATCTTTGAGGTATGCTAGTGGTATTTTGATGGGGATTGCATTAAATCTCTATAACAATTTTGAGGAAATGGCCATTTTCACAATATTTGCTCTTCCTATTCTTCAACAAGGAATGTCTTTCCACTTTATAAGGTCTTCTTTGATTTCTTTTTTCAGAGTATTATGATTTTTCCTGAATAGATGTCTTGCTTCGTTTGTTAGATTGATTCCTAACTATTTCATTTTTGGGATGCCATTGTGAAGGGTGTGGCTTCTCTTATTTATTACTCAGTGAGTTTGTGTTTGTGTATAGGAATGCTATTGATTTTTGAGTGTGTTTTCTTTTGTATCCCATTATATTACTGAATTTAGTTTTTATACCTAGGAGTCTTTCAATGGAGTTTTGTGGGTCTTCTATGTAAAGTATCATGTTGTCTACAAATAATGATAATTTAAATCTTCTTTTCCTATCCTTACTTCTTTTATTTCTCTCTCTTGTCTAATTGCTCTGGATAGTATTTCCAGCACTATATTGAAAAAGAGTGGTGACAATGGACATCCTTGTCTTGTTCCTGATTTTAGAGTAAAAGTTTTCAGTTTTTGGTCATTTAATATGATGCTGGCTGTTGGTTTGTCATAGATAGCTTTTATTCTATTGAGGTAAAGACCATCTATTCCAATTTTCTGTAAGGTTCTTACCATGAATGAGTGTTGGACCTTATCAAAAGATTTTTCTGCATCTATAGAGATGATCATGTGGTTCTTAATTTTGGTTCTATTGATATGGTGGATTACATTTATTGATTTGCATATGTTGAACCATCCCTGCATTCCTGGGATGAATCCCACTTGGTCATAGTGTATAATCTTCTTGATAATTTGCTGCATTCTGTTTGCCAATATTTTATTGAGAATTTTTGCATCTGTGTTCATTAGGAAGATTGGTCTACAGTTCTCTTTTTTGGTTGGGTCGTTTTCTGGTTTTGTTATTAGAGTAATACTTGCTTTCAGGAACGAGATAGGGGGGCTGGAGATATAGCTCAGTGGCACAGCACATGCCTGGCAGGCAGAAGGTCTTGAGTTCAATCCCCTATATCAAAAAAGAATGAGATAGGGAAAATTGCTACCCTTTCAATTTCATTGAAGAGTTTGAGGAGTGTCAGCATTAAGTCTTCTTTGAGTTTCTTGTAGAATTCCACAGTGAATCCATCTGGAGCTGGGCTTTTCTTTTTTGGTAAGGTTTTAATTACATTTTCAATTTCATTAATTGACATTGGGTTATTCATCTGTTTTGCATTTTCTTGATCCAGCTTTGGTAATTCATATGTTTCTAGGAGTCTATCCATTTCTTCTGTGTTATCAAGCCTATGAGAGTAGAGGTTTTTGAAATAGGTATTGATGATTTTCTGTATTTCCACAGGGTCTGTAGTGATTTCACCCTTTTCGTTCCTTATTGCCTGAAGTTGAGGTTTTTCTTTCCTTTTTTTGTTAAGGCTGGGGCCTATCAATTTATGTATTCTGTCGAAGAATCAAATTTTTGATTCATTGATTCTTTGTGTTTTTTCTTATTCTCTATTGCATTTGATTTCTGCTCTGATCTTTATAATTTCCTCCCTTCTTTTGGCTTTTGGCTTTGGGCTTGACTTGCTTTTCTTTTTCTAGATATCTGAGGTGTAGCATCAGGTTGTTTATTTGTGTTCATTCTGTTTTCCTGATGTAGGAATTCACTGCAATAAATTTTCCTCTGAGGGCTGCTTTCATTGCATCCTACAGGTTCTGGTAAGTTGTATTTGTATTTTCATTTGCTTGTAGATATTGTTTAATTTCTTCTTTAATTTCCTCTATGACCCACTCCTGATTGCTCAGGAGTGTATTAGTCAATTTTCATGTGTATGTGGGGTTTTTTGCAGTTTCTTGTGTCATTAATTTCTAGTTTCATGGTGCTATGATCTGATAACATGTATGGGATAATTTCAATTCTTTTACATTACTTAAGCATGTTCTATGGGCTAGTATATGGTCTATTTTAGAGAACGTTCAATGTACTGCTGAGAAGAATGTATATTCTGATGTTGTGGGTTGGAACACTCTGTATATGTCCACCAAGTCCATTTGTTCATAGGTGTGATTCAGTTCTGTTATTTCTTTGCTGATTTTCTGTCTAGTTTATTTGTCTCTTTGTGTCAATGGGCTGTTAAGGTCTCCCATTATAATTGTGTTATTGCTTGTTTGATTTTTCATTTCTGTTAATATTTGTTTTGTATAGCTGGGTGCTCCCAAAGTTGGTGCATATATATTTAAGATTGTTATCTCCTCCTCTTGAAGTTTTCCCCTAACTAGTATGTAATTACTTTCTTTATCTCTTCGGATCACTCTTGGTTTGAAGTTCACATTGTCTGTGAACAGAATAGTACCCTTGTTTTTTTGGGTTTCTTGTTGCATTAAGTATTGTTTTCCATCCTTTGACTTTCAGTCTATGAGTTTCCTTTTTGGTTAGATAGGTTTTTTGCATGCAACATATGGTTGGATGTTGTTTCCTGATCCATTCTGCCAGTCTGTTTCTTTTAATTGGTGAATTGAGACCATTTACATTAATGGTTATAACTGATACATATTGGTTTACTTTTGACATGTTATCTTTCTGCTGTTGCTTCTTTACCTTTCCACTCTGTTTAATTGTTTGCCATGCTTAGTGGTATTTTCCTATGCCTATCTAGAATGTGTTTCAGTATTCTTTGCAGGGTTGGTTTGGTGATCATGAACTCCTTCAGCTTTTGTTTGTCATGGAAGTATCTTATTTCTCTATCCATTTTGAATGACAGTATTGCAGGATACATCAATCTGTGTTGGAATTCATGTTCTTTAGGATCTGAAATAATTCACTCCATGCTCTTCTTGACTTCACTGTTTGTGTTAAGAAGTGCACTGTGATTCTGATAGGCCTTACTTTATAGGTGATCTGTCTCTTCTCTCTAACAGCTTTTAATATTCTGCTCTTATGTTGGATTTCTGGGATGTTGATTATTATGTGTCTGGATGTAGTTTTATTATTTTTATGGCTACTTGGAGTTCTACATGCTTCACTTATCTGTCTCAGTTTCCATTCTCATGTTTGGGAAATTTTCAATTATTATTTCTGTAAAAAGCCTCTTAATATCATTTATTTTGTCACCTTCTTTTTGTTTATCCCTGTTAATCTTATGTTGTTTTTCTTTGCATCATCTTGTAGCTGTTGAATTGTTATTTTTTGATTCCTTGTTATTTTTAAAAGATTTTTCCCTTCCTGTTCACTAACTGCAATCTTGTCTTCGAGGAATAAAAGTCTATCTTCACTTTCATTGAGGCAGGTTTGCTAACTTTTGATGGAACTTTTGATTTCCTGTATATCTCTTTGAATCTGTTTCATGCATTCTCTTTGTTTCTTATATTGTTCATTCAAGGTTTCCATCTTTTTGTATTGTTCCTCTAAGTTTTTAACTATGTCTTCTTTAGATGTGTTCAGCATTTCTTTCATTACATTTATCATTTCTTCTTTTACCTGGGAGATTATTTAGGATCTGAGTTCTTTTATAGCTTTCTGGAGTTGTTTCTTTATATCAGTTGCTATCATGTCAGGAGTTTCAGGTGTATGGTTTACATTTTTCTTCTATGTTCATGTCTCTTAGGCTTGCTTGGGATGGGCTGGAGGTTTGAGATTGCATTTTGCTCCATTGTTTTGCCATTTTCCTATATTCCCTTATGAAGCTGAAGGCAACTTTTTTCTTGGGTTGAGAATATTCTATCCCTATTGCACGGAGTTTCCCCAGTTGAGTGGAGCTCCTTAGACAGAGCTTACCAGGTGGCTTCCAGCCACTTGGGGTCACCAAATGATGCCTCACAGTCTCGAAGCGGCGTGCCAAGGCTTCCCTGTGGGATGGAAATCATTGCACACACTTTCGGCTCATGAGGCAGAACATGGGTGGCTGCAGGCTGCTTGGGGGTCACTAGGTGAGGCCCTTATTTAATCTTTCAAAGAACCAACTCTTTGATTATTGATTTCTTGCATTTTCTTAGTCTCTATTGCATTAGTTTTTTCTCTGATCTTTATAATTTCCTCTCTCATACCAGGTTTTTGTTTAGCGTGGTCTTTTTTTCTAGAAGTTTGAGGTTCAACATTAAGTTGTTTATTTGTACTTGTTCTGTTTTCCTTATATGGGCAGTCAGTGCTATAAATTTCCCTTTTATGGGAGTGATTTCATTGTGTCCCATAAGTTCTAGTATGTTGTATTGTCATTATCATTTAATCATAGAAACTGTCCAATTTCTTCTTTAGTTTTGTCTGTGACCCATTGGTTGTTCAGGTGGGTGCTATTTAATTTGCATGTGTTTATGAAGTTCTTGTGGTTTCTTTTGCCATTGATTTCCAATTTCATTGCACTAAGGTCTAATAAAATACATGAGATAATTTCAGTTCCTTTGCATGCACTTAAGCATGCTCTATGGATAATAGGTGATCTAGGTCGGAGAACATCCTGTGTGCAATTGAGAAGAATGTGTATTCTGATGTTGTGTGATAGAACACTCTGTAGACATTTACTAAGCATATTTGTTCAAAAGTTTGGTTCAGTTCTATTTCATTATTGAATTTTGTCTAGTGTATCTGTCTTTTTGTGCCAGTGTGGTATTGAGATCCCCCAATAAAATCATATTAGCACCTATTTTATTTTTCATGTCTATTATTTGTTTTATATTGTTGGGTGCAGTGGTATTTGTTGCATATGTATTTAAGATTGTTATCTGTTCTTCTAAGATTGTTTTTGACTAGAATGCAGTGACCTTCTTTGTGTCTCTTAGTAAGTCTTGGCTTGAAATTCACTTTGTCTCAAATAGATTAGCTCTCCCTGCTTTTTTCTCAGTTCCTCTCACATGAAACATTGTTTTCCAGTCTTTTACTTTCAGTCTATGAATTTCTTTGTGAATTAAATGAGTTCCTTGTATGCAGCATATTGTTGGATCTTGCTTCTTGATCCATTTTGCCTTTCTGTGTCTTTTGATTGAATTGAGACCATTAACATTGATGGTTATAATGGATATGTATTGATTTATCCTTGTCATGTTATTTTCCTGTTGTTGGCTCCCCCCTTCTCTCTCTCTCTCTCTCCCTCCCTCCCTTCCTCTCTCTCTCTCTGCTTATGTATTTGACTTGCCTAGTGGATTCCTTCTGTTGGGGTCCATGGAATTGAAGTCCTTGTTATTTGTTCCTAAATTCTTTGAAACATTTTAGAGGGCTGGTTTGATGGTCATAAATTTCTTCAGATGTTCTTTGTCATGGAAGTATCATATTTCTCTATCAGTTTTGAAAGACAGTTTTGTGGGTTGCATCAATCTGCATAGAAGATTGTTTTCCCTTAGAATTTGAAATCCTTCACGCCAAACTCTCCTTGATTCAGGGTTTGTGCTGAGAAGTCAGCTGTGATTCTGATGGGCTTTCTTTTATAGGTGATTTGTTTCTTTTACCTAACAGCTTTTAAGATTCTCTTCCTGTGTTGAATTTCTGGAATCTTGACTATGATATGCCTCACTGTAGATTTTTTTTTTAATTGTGGCTAATCAGAAGTATATATGCCTCACTTATGTGAATGTCAAATTCTTTTCCTCTACAAGGGAAGTTTTCTGTGAACAGTTTTTTTATAACTTTTGGGCTAAATTCCACTTTTTCATCAACTCTAGTCAATCTTAAGTTATTCTCCTTTGCAGAGACAGAGTCTCAGTCTGTGTTGATTTATGTCAATAAGCCAACAGTAGCTTTTTGGTGGCATAGTTAATAGTCTCAGCAAGCCTGCATCTTCTGGCCAAGACCAGACTCATTGAGCTTTCAGGTATCCAGTTCTCAGCACTCACTGCCAGCTAGTGCAGTCCTGCATGTCCACTGCTCCTCTCCACTGCTGCGTCTCTCTGTGGAGGCCTCTTTGGTCCCCAGCAGTCACTCTGTGTCTTCAAGTTTATATTGTTCCCCTTGCGCACTGTTTCAGGGAGATGTCTCCACCAACCACCTCCTCCTTCTTCATGAAGTTTCTCTCTTCACTCTCTCTGTGGGCTTCAATTCACACCTCAGATCCTTCTTGGGATCCACTTCCCTCCTTCTTGTCTTCCTCATGTTGCCATATTCCACTGTCTGGATGGGACTCTCAGAGAGGCTCTTTGTCTGCTGCATACTGCTCCACCATCTTGGTGCTCCCTCCAAGTGTTATTATTGCTGCTTTATGGGTTTCAAAGATTGTTGCATCTAATCCTTTCAGATATACTTGAAGGTTCTCATCAATACTGCATTGGAGCTCTATGTTCAGCTTTCTCCTTCCAGTAATCTGCCATGAAGTCTTTAGGGTTCATCACTCTGCAAACTCTCAGCTCCTTAGTGCAGAGAAACTCCTAAGCTTTGTGCTTGGTCTTTCCCTGTCTCTGTCTCTGTCTCTCTCTATGTCTCTCTGTCCTTCTGTCTCTCTTGTAAATGCTCCCTGTGGCAAGCATTCTCTAGCAAGAAGGCTGGGACAATCATAGAGCTTACCTTTTTTATTTTCTTTCAGGACTCACTGTCTTGATTATGTAATGTCCAATATCTTGAAAAATGTTTTACATATTGTCCCAATTCTGAACTATTTTAGACAGGTAAACTCAGCCTGTTGCTCTATCTTGCCATTAATCGTAAATTATATTTTAAAATATTTTTTCATATATCCGTGGAAATTTGGTGTCAGTTTTTTCCATATCTGTGGTAGGTTGGAGCCAGTAAAAGGGGATTTTTCCATTTTAAACACATGTTTTTAAGATAAGGAAACTAGGACCTAAATAAGTGAAGTATTTAAACCCACACAATAATGTGTGATGTTACATTATTGTGTATTGTGTATTGTGATGTGACATCACACATTATTGTACAGTTTGTACTGTTTCCACTAGACTGCAGGATTATATGATTGCAAATCATGTCTTGTATCTCTCCTCACTCATATCTCTGCTCACAGTACTCTATTGTGGAGCAAGTCCAACAGTTACTCATAGTTCATGTTGATGTACCATTACCCATTATAGCAGTGTTTGCCACAGTGCAGTCTGCAGTCTACCTGTATAGAAGCAGCATGAGGCCGTGCTGTAAATGTACCAGTACAGTGTTCATGATTACGATCAGGAGCTTGTATTTAGCTAAGCTCTTAAGGTAACTGGGAAGCACACAAAAGTCTGAGAGTTTTAATGCTAAGGGAGATAGACCATCATCTCCATTGTCACCCCATGGTTAAGCCACCAGATAGGAAGTATAATTCACTCAATAAATATGGATACCCATTTAGAATGCTCCAGTATGTGACATGCTGAACAGGAAAAGTATAACTCAGGCCCACAAGAAACTAAGATAGAGAGATAGTGTACTAGGATAGAGAGATAGTGTACTAGGATAGAGAGATAGTGTGGGACTTGGCTTTTCAGTATCACTGTATGTCCGAGATGGTCTGTCTAGGACACTTTATTTGTTCATCATCAAAAGAAAAATGACAAGAAGTAATTTCTACTAATACTAAGGGAAATGTCAGTTACTCTATGTGAGAGAACATTGGATTTTCATGTTACCTTGTCTAAAATGCTATCATCAAACAATGAAAATAGAAACATGAAAGCTAAAAGAAGGTGCCAGATACCTGACCAATGTTTCCTCTTAACAGATGTCAGAGGAGATAGGGATGATTGCATCATTCTTCTCAAACAGTGCATCTGATACTTTTACCCATTGAAAGAAAGATACATAATGTTTGTTTGGCACAGTGGGATAAATGGAGCAGGTTCTGTGGCCTGACACGCTGACCTGGGCTTGCTTTCCACAAGGCTTCTCCCGGTGCCCCCCAGCAAGAGCTAAAAGCTTAACTATCCAAAATGTGGTTCTAGGCAGGGTGCAGCCACCTCACCTGGGTGCTTGTCATGCATGCAGAGTCTCAGACTTTGCATTTGACCTCTGGGTCAGAATCTGTGTTTTGATAACATCCCTGGGTCATTCATATGCAGGATAAGGTGTGAGAAGCACTGGGCTAAGGAGTAGCCTATACTTCAGTGTAAGTGCTGCACAGAGAAAGAAGCAGTCTGCACTGAGGCACTCCTTCTGTGATTGCCTTTATTAGATATTCAAGTTTGATATATAGTTTTTCTGCAAATTTGATTTAGATGTATGTTAAATGTAAGACTATAATTTCTATATCCTTACCAAACATTGTATGTAAGTTTATAATATCTTGATTTAAAATCAGAATATACAATCACTATAGCTTTTGTAAAGATTGTATGTTATTACCCATAACTTGGGCAAGAAAATCTTTTATACTTAGTATAAAGCAACCTTTTGCTTGTCCTCATAATACTGACTTCAGATTTTGAAAAGACCGTGTTTTGTTCTAAATCCCTG
>PVJX010021997.1:0-31219 GCA_004027295.1 Dolichotis patagonum | reverse complement strand
CCCAATTTGTAATATCTAGATATTGGAAGCAACCTAAATGTCCATCAACTAAGGGGTGGATCAAAAAAAGATATGGTATGTTTATACAATGGAGTACTACTTAGCCATAAAGAAGGACAAACTTGAGACTTTTCTAGGGAAATGGATGCTACTTGAGACCATACTCATCAGTGAAATAAATCAGACATGCAGGTGTAAACATTGTATTGTTTCACTAGTGTGAGAAGCTAAGAGAAATATATTTATATACATATATATTTCTCTTAGATTCTCACATTTATATATTTATATATATAAATTTATATATATCAGTAGTATATATAGTAGTATATATATAGTAGTATATATAGTAGTGTATATAATAGTATATATATATATTAGTAGTATAACTCTCTTAACTATATATATACTTAACTATATATATATACTTAACTATATATATATAGTTAAGAGAGTTATCTATACTTAACTATATTTAAATATATATATAAAATATATAAATATATATATATATATATATATATATATATACATATTTAAGAGAGTTATACTACTGATTGCTCTGAGTTCACTGAAGAGAAAAGTGCTGGCACTGTTCAGATAATTGAATGCAGATGCCTTGTTCTCTGGGTGGGTGATTTGGGGATCGCAATGCACAATGCATATACTATTGTCCTCTGATTATTGTGTTTTGAAATTTTGGGGTTTTTGTTGTTTCTCTTTGAAATAAAGTGGAATTAAAAAAATCATTTGATGAATTTGGAAAAAAAGTGATGGGTTTAAAGGTATAGTAGGCATTTTTTCTTGTGTCTTTTCTGGAAAGGACTTTTCTGTCTTAAGTATAACTCTGATCAATCAATTATTTAACATAATTAATTCATCCAGAGAAGTAGAAATTTATTCAAAGTTTGAAAAATGAAAAAGTTGTATGAGACTAGAAATAGCTATTGGAAGATGCTTTGTTATTAATTTAAAAATCCCATCTGTGATTTTAGCATCACTCTACTTTGAGAAATATTTTTAAAACAAGGCATAGAGCCCATATATTTCATGAGATTGAGCTATGCATTGAGAAAAGAAGTCCTAAAATTTAGAATAATGGATACATTTTAAGACTACCTCAGTAAATTTAAAGTTAAATTTTATTTCATTTAAATTTTTCCCATTTGTATATGTTTGCAGTACATAATTTCCTGGTTCCCAGTCCATTTTATTCTTAATATCTGGCAGATACAGACCAAACAGTTTTGGTATTCTTTGGTATTCTTCAGACCAAACAGTTTTATCTATTGAATAGTTCCAAATTTCCCCCAAATCAATTTTCTCCATTTTATGCATGTCTCAGGAGGAAGCAGAGCAAGGACAAAGAAACAAGAGAAAACTGTGGGGCAATAGTTACTAAGCCAGACAGAGCCAAGAATAGGTCAAAACATCAAGAGACCAACAGATAAATGTCATGCTGTCCCTCAAAGGTTCCAAGGCATGCACAAAACCAAAAGTGCACAAGCAAAGCCTGTCTCCAATCTCATTTGTGATGATATTTATTCTCCTAGTAGGCTTTGGTTACCATGACACTTGCTCTAAAAACCTTGTATATTTAAAACCTTACTCTTCTGACAGGTGGGCTGAAATGTACCCAGTGGTCCATGATTTCTTTCAACTCCCAGCTGAAGATTCTCCTATACCCCCAGAACCTCAATAGACCCAGTACCTGCCCTCACTTGGGCTGTGAATTCTTGCCACTGGCCTGCTCTCAACCTAGGGAGTGTATTTCTTCTTTCAATAGATTTTACCCTTGTTACTCCTACTGAGTGTTCTGCCCAATTCACTTTTCAGGACACCAAGTAAGAAACAATTTCCTTGAGGCTTTTAATCCAATAGCACCTGCACAGCTACAAAGTTCCTCCATGATCTTGGTGAAATTCCATCTTATTTCCTTGAAATGACTCTTAAGTCCAGCTATATAAATTATGTCTTACTGGATTTTAATATTGATCATTTTCTGTTATTTGGTTCAGAATATCCTATAATTCTTTCATTCTCTTGAATGGTTTTACACTATTTTGTTATGTTTGATATTGTTGTATTTGAAGCCATGCTCAACTGTTACAAAGAAAGAGACATTATGGTAGCTACTGTTAATATCCGGTTGTCTTGTTGTAAAGTGCTGTGTTGCTTATATTGTTCTGTTCTGATCTGCTTTGTTTTGTCCTCTTTTGTTTTTATTCTCTTTAAAAATTTTTAAAAGGTTCTTTTCCTTTATTCCGGGAAATAATAAACTGTGACAATTAACTTTTGTTCTTAATAAAATTACACTAAGATCTGTATACATCATTTCTCAGAAAGATATTTTCTGTTATTATAACAAGTTCATCATTTGCAAACATGATTTGAAAATCATTCCTACTTTTTTTTAAGGTAAGCCTTAAAAAAGAGAAATGCGTATTGAACTCAACTAACTTAATTCCATCCTCAGGAGTAATAAAAGGGGTAAATAATTTACAGAGAATTATCCTTACAATAGACAAGCTCATCATGTTGAGTGTTTACCCACATAAGTAGGTAGAGGAAAACTTTTTAAAGAATTCACCTCATATGCATTGGACTTGAACTAAGTTGGTAATATAGAAGCACTGTGCCATACTGTTGTGAATAGAGACTAAAAAGGCAGCATAATAATTCTTTGAATACCTTTCCAGAGCTGTTGATGTCCTGCAATTTCTGTTCCATTACTTGTCTCAAAAGAACCCAAATTAGGTCTACTCAAGACAAGGGACTTACTCTTGATTTTAACAAATTCTAATGAGCAAGGCACCAGAGCAATGGGCACTTTCCCAAGGCCCTGTTAATGAGGCAGAAAAATAGGCAACATAACTTGAATCAATAGAGGATAAAATTCAGAGTTCAAAATAGGGCTGTCTAATAGACTGTATGCATTCCAGCTCTGTTTTCTGTAATAATGTGAGTATGCAGGAACCGTGGGGCTCCTTTCTTGGTAACAACAAACATTCATTGCCAGACTCTGTTGTAAATTTCTAATTTTTTGGACTATACCTAACAGAATAATACCTAACAGAAATTGCTGCTAGGTATTATTACTATTTTCCTTGCAGCTGAGAAAGTACATGGAAACTAAGTGCCTTGCCCACACAAGTAGTAAGGAAGTGAGTTAAAATCAATGCCCAGGCCTTCTGAATCCAAGACCATGCTTAAACTCCTCAGAGCAGTTGCCACAGCAGTTGAAAAGAATGTGCACCCCAAAAGCAGGCTCTGCAAATCATTTGACAAAAGCAAGTTTCTTGGTTCCCACCCTAGGTGTTTTGGTCAGTAAATGATTATTTGCTTCCCCAAATGGACTGCAGAAGTAGGAAAATTTATCAATTAAAAAAAAAATCTTGATATCTGGATCCATGTTGTTAACTTCTTTACTGCTCTCCTCCTTCTTTCCCTCTTTTTCTTCTTGTACTTGTTTTTTTTTTTTTACTGAAAGATTACTCTGACATATTTTATTAGAAGCAACATCAGAACACACTGTAGCAGAAAGGCCACTGACTCTGCCTGACCTCCTATGTCACGGCCATGGTCACATTCATTGAAGTGGTTCTTTTGGGGTGATATTGTTTGTCTTTGCTCAAGTGGTCCAGGAAATATTTAAAAAGCAAGCTACTCGAGTTGGACAAGATAAAACACTAGAAAGATAATTCTTACCAGTTTGCCTGAGACTGTCTAGATTTATTCCTGCAGTTAGAATTCCATTATTAATGGAACTCTCTTTTACTTTCAGAATTTTTCTGACTGGACTAGGATTATTACATGATCACTCTGCATCTTCTATAATATCACATACATATCCAGGCAGGAGCACCATGTCTTAGCTTCTTTGGTGGATGAGACATTGACTATATCCTTCAGAAAATTAGGACTCAAAAGTTCTGCGAATTTTCACATTATGATGATCTCAGAAGTTCCTGAAATTTGTGACTATTTTTCTCAATGAAGTTTCCTTCAGGGAGTTTCAGCTTTGCTGAGGACAAACTTGGTGTGGTGCAGAGCATGCAATAATTGATATTAATAAGTTGAGAGTCCTTTCTAGGCCTACATGACTTGTGGTGAGACCAGTGGCTGGTTTAGGGGCAGGTTAATCCTTAAATCAATGGTCAGAACTGAGACTAGTAAATAGTCCATGAAATTCAGATGCCTCAAAGCAAAATAACTTGGTGGCTAAGGACTTTGTCTCATTTAAATTCCTTCTATCTCAGTAGTCCAGTTAACAGATAATCAAGTTCCTACTTAATCATGATCTGTTTCTCTATGCTTTTCCAAAAGTGCTTCATCCCTCAGGCTTTGAACTTTGTCTTCCTCAGAAGTTCACCCTCACCACTTACTGTAACCCACCAGCACACTCCCAATCTAGCTGTGCACACAATAAAGACCAAGAGCACCATGCCTCCTGGTCTTAGTCCTTCATTGGGCTTTGATCATCCTACTTCCCCATGTAACTAAAAAATGTATTTTATCTGTGTTTTATCCCACCCTCATATTCCTAGGCAGGAGACTTGTGGTCCTAAGACAGAGTCCCAGTAAGATTCAACATAAATCATCCAGAAATTTTCTCCTATATATCTGCTTGTTTGCATCACATACACAAAGATACTATTTTGAAAAGTAACAGCAAAGTGGCTGTGGTCTGGCAGGCAGCGGCCAACTCAGAGCAAGAAGCAAGAAACAACAGCATTTCCTGAGATCTGCACCATGTTGGAACTTAAGGCGCTGAGCTAACCAGCAACCAGCCTGCTGCCTACTGGGGCACAGGCTTAGAATCAAACAAACCATATATACACCCCCCCATTAGCAAGTGGGATCCAGGGATCTTAGCATCTCTTGGGAGCTTGACCGTAAGTAATGCAGCAAGTGGGGGGAATTTCCTTCAACTATCTCTTTGAAGGCAGACATTTTTATCGCTGCTTTGCTTTGTCCTGATTAACAGTGTTGCTCTATTCAATATTCTGTTTTGATGGATTCTATAGTGTTGTATATTTCTTTTGATTTTGCTATACCTGCTTGAAAGAACAACTGTTGTGAAGATGAGATATACAATGGTGCCTATTACTGCTGCCCCAGTGACCTGCTGTGATGTTCCATACCAATTTCAATACACTGTCTCAACTGGCTTTATTCCATCCTGTTTTGTTGTATATTACTACCTCCAAGTTAATAAAAATTAAATTAAAAAACCAATAGAACATGAGAAAACAAGGTAACAAAATATCCACAAAAACTTCCAACTCCACCAAAGTGGATCCATGTGACATGGATGAGGAGAAACTCAAAAACAAAACAACAGAATTATATAAGGTGATTAAAAAGGGAATAACAAAAACAAAACAGATCAATAAGATACTAAGCAAGCAGAAACATGATATAACTAAACAGATAAAGCAACAGATAAAAAGCAAAAAGAGGGAAAGAAAGTGCTCTAAAGGATATAACTGTATGTATGTTTAAGTGTGTAGGACTGATAACCATATTACTAAGTTTTTGTTCGATCATTGAACAGAACTGTTTGCAGCCTCACTGTTTGAATGCCTACTTTGTGTGCCTTAATTTTGTAACATGAATAACTATTTCTAAGAAGATAATATGTGATTTATCAACTAGTGTTTTCTTATTGTTTTTTGAAATTCTGTATTTTTTCTACCCTTTTTTCTGTTTTGCTTTTTCCTCTTTAAATAAAATTTAAAAAAAGAAAAGTAAAAGCACTGTTGGTTCTTCTCTTCTCCAGGAAGTCTCCATTAGTATAACAAAAAACCACACAGCCAGACACATATTTGCATCAAAAATAGAGTTATGGTTTGTGTCTGGATGTCCTTGCACAGTCTCACATAGTCATAGGTGGATGGGCTTTTTGTGGGACTGAATCTAGTTTGTGATTGGTTCATGATTCAGTACTGGGATTATGTGTGAGTGATTGCTGGATCAGTCCACTAATTTGATTGGCATTGTCCTAAGCCTCGTAGACTGGATATAATATAAGGGACAAGAAGAGGCTTATTTTCTATATCTCGCTCTCTCCTGTTGCTTTTGCTGTCTTCTACCACCATGAACAGCATGTGCCACCCGGCCTTGGAGCCAGACAATTATGGGCTGAAAGCTCTACAAATGCTGAGCTATATTAATCTTACCACCCTTTAACTGTGGATGTCAAGTATTTTGTCTAATCAATGAGAAAATTAGTTAGACATCAAGGAAAGAAAAACCTTTATTGATAGGGATAAATAATAACATGAGTCCTGATTCTAGGTCATCAGTCACATAAAGTAGATAGGTAGTATCTCAACAATTGGTCACATATATTCATTGCTACTGAGCAGTCTTCTGACTTTCAATACTCAGTTTTTTCAGTGTGAGAATCTTTTGAGGACGATCTTGAACCGTGACTTACCTATACCTCAACCTATTGCTCAAACCATTTTCTAATGCCTTATTTATTTTTGTTAAGTGGCAAATCAATATGTCCAGTTAGGAGCAGGAGGGATAAGGGTAATGGTAGTTCAAGAAAGGACTTATAAAAGGAAAGTGAGATAAACCAAACCTAAGCATTGTCTGCTTCAAATATTTGATTAAGCGCGTATGTAACAGGCACAGTCTTTATCTATAATTTCTTTTACATATGTTTGCACAGTATCAACCCTCTCCTCCACCCAAATCATAAGTAAGTTGAATCTTGCAGTAACCTGCATATTACATAGGACTTGGCCTCTATTCTAGTGGTAATTTGAAGCAGGTGTTGAATTACCTGGATGTTATCTAGATGTTAATCCAGAAAATTTATCTGTTGTCTCTGATATTTAAGGAGCAGAAATCATCACTGACCACCTTGCCTAAAAAGATTTATTTGTGATTTGGCAAGTGAATGAAGGTATCAAACTCTGAACAATGATTTAAAACTGCATTTGGTTAATTTCTGTGATCTTATTATCTTACACTAGATGGTCCAAAGCAAAAGTTGACATTATACCTTGCCAGTATGTGCCAGAGAATTAAGGCACCTTTGGCTCTGGACATCACACACCTATAAATACTCTTATTGCTAAGTTCAGAAATCCTTCATGGCCCATGAGCCCAGCTTTACTGGCCTCACATGCACCCTGCCATAAATTACCATATTATACTTTGGAGTTTATCCATTCATTTTAAATATACCTTCTCTACTGCAATTATTTCCTTTCCAATGTGCAGATAATTCATTTTTAAAGTATCTAGTACAGCAATTCTTTTATGTCATGCTATCATCAAGTATTTTTGTAAGGAAGAATTCAAATGGCTTGCCAGAAATCTCAGAATGACTCTTAAGTATAAAGTAACATAAAGCAAATGTTGCATGTTAACTATATGTTTCCAGGGAAGAAAGGTTGCCATTTCACTTTTTTTTTTTGTAAGGGCTCAATACTTTATTTCTAAAAATTTGATTTTTTCAGTCTCTATTATGTTTCTTGATACTTATTTTCCATATAATAAACACTTAGGTTAGCCAAGATTTTTTTTCCTGTTTTGCTTTAGAGTACATTGATTTTCATGAAAATTTGTTCAAACAATATTCTTCTGACATCTTTCCTAAGGGGTGGACTGCTTTTCTCAGGCAGGGTCTGGTGGACCTAGGGTTTCTTCCTCTGCATCAGCTTTGTCAGTCAGCAGCGGAAAAGAATGAGAATATTTGTTTCGTAAAGTCTTGCTAAATAAGCTGCTTCTGTCATGTACTTACTTTTTAGGTCTCACCATAGATGGAAACTCGTACAATGAGAAGGGTGTTAAGACTAGAAGGCGCACAACAACTGACAGTTTACTATGGTGCATTCACAGCTTATCATGAAACCTGAGCATCTTCTGCATGAGGGAATTCTGTTTTACAATTTTACTTGGGTATTGGCAGGCTGGAAACTTAATTTGCTTTTTCACATTAATATTTAATCATTAAATAAGAATTGGATTCCAAAGAAGTCACTCTGAAGTAGAAAAGGCATAATTGGTTTTGTAAAGGGTAAGAAAAAGGGTAAGATGTAGGAGAAGCCAAAGAGGAGCTAGAGGAAAAATGTAATTTGGAACTTATTTCTTTGACCCAGCATCAGAGTGGAACTCTTAAGATTTGTTTCTTTGGAGACTGTTGACCAGGACCCTTTGACAGAGTATCACATTGTTGATATAGAAGGAAACATTCAAAAAGTAAATTACAAAGATGATCTTCACACTTGTTATTCTTTATTCTTTTCTTTTAAAAACATAAACAGTGGTCACCAGAAGTTGAAGAGACCAGAGAGAGGAAAAGATGCAGAAAAGTTGAGCAATGAGTATAAATTACAGTTTAAATAACAGCAAGAAATTCTCCTGTGCTGTGAAGTGACTTGAGATAACAATAATGCACTGTATATTTCAGAAAGGTAAAAAAATTACCATATAAAATGATAAATGCTTCATATAATTTAAATATTATTCAATACCACATCTTCATTTGGCATCCTTCATTTGGCATTCTCTTTTTAATGTATCACTTAAAATATACTTAATTTAAATAAAAATAAGTAATACATTTAAAATGTGTAAAATATTAGTCTTTTACTTCTTTGCTAACAGCCATGCTGCTTTAAGATGTGATGTACAGTTGAAAGAAAAGTTATCTCACACTCTTAGAATATATATCTTTTCTCTAAGTATAAAAATGATTTTCCTTATAAATTGTATTAATCTGAACAATATTTAACATTTATACTGCATTAGTCAACTTTCCAATTGCTGGGAAAAAACATGCCATAGCCACAATTTAATGTAAAAAATGTTAATTTGGCTCAAGATTTGTAGGCATTCAGTTCAGAATTGACTGATTCCAAGGCAGAAACCCAGTGGTGGAAAGGCAGGGCAGTGGAAGGTGCTCAATGCCTAGGATTCAGGAAACAGAGACCAAAGGGGAGGCAGGAGGAGAAGACACATTCTCCAAGGCACAGCTTCAGTGACATACTTCTTATAAGGCATTACCATCTAAAAGCAAATTTAACTATGAATTCATCAATGGATAAATTCACTGATGAGTATAGCATCCTTATGATCAAATCATGTTCCAAAAGCCCCCACCTCCAAACACATGAGAATTCTGGGGGAAAATTATAAATCTAAGCCATGACATTTGAGTCCTGTCCCCCAGAAGAGCTCTTGTCCATGTCATTATGTAAAATGTATTCAGTCCCTCTCTAAGTGTCATTAAAGTCTTAACAGTTTCAAAAGCATAGAAAAGTCTAAGTCCAAAGTCTCCTCTGAGACTCAGGGAAAACTCTTAGTTGAGAGCCCCTATAAAAGTAAATAAAAAGAAAGTTAAGTACTTCTAACTTACATAGCACAGGATAAACACTCCTGTTCAAAGGAGAGGAACAAGAGGATAGAAGAAAATCAAACCAAAGCATGACTGAAAAATGGTAGGGCAAATATTAAATCCTATAGTTCCATGTCTGCACCCAGATGTGAATACCAAAAGTTTTGGACAATCCCATCCCTTTGTTGTTGTTAATTGTAGCCCACTAGACCATTCTTTGGACAGTTTCTGCTCACTGCCTATAGCTTTCTTCAGCAGATGATCCAGACTACTTGGTCTCCCAGGGCTTCTTCTGCAATCTGAGTGGAAAATTCCATGATCCCATAGATTAAATTTTGCATGCCTGATAAAGCAGTACCACATGGATGATGCCAAAATCTAACATCAGATAAAGCAATAACCTGGCCCTACTAGACCACAGTCATAAAGCCTGCTGCATACCTCAATGGCTAAACTGCAGAAACATTTTCCTAGGTGACTTGTAATGATCAGGGTGTCCTGGTCTCTTTATTAAAGCAAAAACTTTAAAAGTAGTTTACCCTGGAAGTTTATATCCTGGAGCCTGTGATGGGGGTATCTGGTCATTTCTTAAATGCTCTCAAATCATCTTTTCTATTGTGCTGATGTAAAGCACTTGCTTTCTTTTTAATGCTAATGTTTTTGGGATCAAGATCTCCTTACCCCCAAAACTTTGCACTAGCTTTATTTTTGGCAAACTACACAATTTTCAAATCTGTTGCCTCTGCTTTTTGCTTTTGAAGCTCACTGTAAATCTGCCCATGCAAGCAGTAGTACCCCTAAGAATTGTGCTGCCTTACAATATTCATTAAGAAGAAAGTGATATTTAAAATGTAAATTCTGACTTTCCATCTTTTAAACACAGAGGATTATACAAAAAAATTTTAACATGTGATAATTGGTTATCCATTGTTCTTCATACATGCAAATACAAGGAGTGTCTCCTCTTTCATAAGGATCTCAGCACATATATTACTCCTAAATTTTTGTTAAAATGTGTATGAAAGCATGTGAGGAAAAATCAGAATAAGAAAAAGCTGATGGGATGATTTCATATCTTCAATATAAATCATCTCTAAAACAAGCAGAAATGTATAATAAAAAATATACAATGACCAAGAAAATAACTTCATTTAACATAGGTTTAAAAAAATTATGCTAAGTCAATGCCAAAACAATCTTATAAACTATAACTCTCATTCTTGATATAATAGAAATAGAAAAGAATCTTCTTAATGTAATAAAATTTAACTATCCTAAACTGAATGGGACCATAATTAATGAAGAAATACATGAAGTATTTCAATAAAGTTCAAGAAAACAAAATAAAACTAAAACACAAACACAAAATGACTCAAAACCAAAGTAATTAGTAAATATTGTTCTGACAATACTGGCCTAGAAAATAAGACAAAGAAAGAAAAAGGTGTATATTTGGAAGAAAATGAAATGTTAATATTTATTTGGAAATGGACTGATTAGTATATTAGAAAATTCAACAGAAAAATGATTAGAACTAAAGAAAATATTTACTAAACACCTCACTTAGAAGATATGTACAAAACAAATGTTTTCTGTCTCATGTGTGCATGTGTGTGTGTGTGCATGTAACACTATCTTTTTCTATGCAGCCCTACTAGAAAGTCTGCACTAAAAGTAACAGAGATCCATTAGGTAGAAGAAAGTTACAGAATTACAAAATCTGATTCTGAACTCCTAACACATGATTCTAAACTATGTCTTAATTATTACAGCCTCTACCTATCTACGTGGATGAGCAATGCTAGATGAAGGCAAAGGAGTAAAATTATTACCCCCAATATTAATAAACCCATAAAGCTGAGAAGAATGTGAATATATATATTTATATATAACCATAAAAGCTTGGAATTAATTCTACATATCTTATGTAAAATCAATGCTAGTTAGAGGGGTTCAGTGTGCCTGAGTAGTCAAATGAATTGTAAATGCTTTTAACCTCAAATATGACATCTGACCAAAAAAATCTTGTTTAGGTTGATGACAGAAAAGAGGGATGGATTATTTCAAGATATGAAGTAAATATGTGCAACATTTTATCAAGTAAAAGTCAATCAAGCTTATCCAAAGTAAGAACTGTGTAAAAAAGGAATACATCCCTTTTGAATAATTACCCTTTTAAAAACTTTCATTGCACGATATTCCTTCTATCATGGAATGTAAAGTGTTTATACCATGTAAATAAGACCAATCTCAGGTAATTATTTTCTGAATATTCTGAGATGATTCAGAATGATGAGTCACTAAATATTGCCTAAATACAATGGAAGACTACTAAGGACTACTAAGACTACAAATTTGTTTCAAGTATCTTATTTGCCACAGATGCAATACTTTGCAACAAGGGTCAGAAAGGAGAAGGTAGAACAATTCAAGAGTTACAATCTCCACCTGACCCAGCAACCTTAGGAATTAATCTAAGGATAGTCCTTTTGCACAGTGACTAAAAACTGGCATTGATATAGGGGAATGAAACTCCCAACCTACGATGTCCATGAGCTTGTGTTCTCTAAAATCTAAGAATGGATTTTAGGAACAACAGAAGTGAAGAGTAGAATAAATTTATTGAGAGAAAGAAAGCTTCTGTCTGAAGAAAGACAGAAGGAGTCCTGAGTGGATTGCCAAGGACTGTCTTTACCAGGGACTTTTATAGAGTAAATCCATGGGTTTAAGGTGGGGGAAGACTGGGAACTCACAAGGCAGATGGGCATAATGTGGGACATAACTATAGTTAGCCAATAAGATCCATAGTTCAGGTAAAATTGATTGCATTAGGGACAAATGGGGAAATGAGTCATGTAGAAAGCCATCATTCTTACAGAGCAGTGACTCCTTACTAGGGGGATGGAAACTATTTAGGGAATCAATCCTCAGGATATGGGTGCATTTGTGTGGTCTTTTGCCTTGAGGCCTGGTTCACAGCAGGAGGTGTCAGCTTCCTAGGCAGTTTCCAGGTGTCTGCACTGGCTCTGTTGCGGACCTAGCCCTGTCTCACTGCCTATAATATTTCTAACTAACTCAGCTACCTGCAACAGCATGATTCTCAATATTTTACTAATGAAATGTGAGCACATCACATTCCAAGTACTGCTTTTTAGAGATGGTACAGCAATGTCAAATCTTTTAACAAATTAACCCATTCTCATTAGCAAATTACCTGGCAGACATCAGAGTGGATCACAAGCATTGACTATTGTTTCACATTATTTCTATTGTTTTGTGTTTTGCATAAGAAATCTGAATTATAATCCAGGCTCTCAATGTTAACCCCATGATTCTTTTATATCCCTGCAGGGGCTAAATATAATGTTTTACTTGACAGTCACCAAAGCATTAGAAGCAGCTAAATAAGTTTAAAGTGATATTGTTAACAAGACAAAAGAGAAATTAATTATGTCTCTGATAATTTTGGTTCACTATTGGGCCTCGAGTTTAGCTCAGCTCAGTGGTATAAGTGCCTGCTTGGCAAGTGTGAGATCTCATGATCCCTGGTACAAAAAAAATTCACTATGGAACATGTCCAGTGAAGAACTCTGTTTTACTAATTTTCACATCATGCTGTGATTAAAGAACTGGATCTTCCGCTAAACCTCCATGATTAGAGAAGAAACTCTGATCATTTTAGGAGTACAATTTTCTTCAGTTGGTGGCTTTATTGGGGCCATTATAATCAATTGAGAAAAAGTCTATAACTAAGCTTGCTTTACCACAGTACATTCACATGAAAGCTTGTGATAATTTCTATAGTAGAGGAGGTTGCTCACAAAATCCCTGGCATTCTTTTCTGGATGGATGAATTGAAGTCAACAAAATACTCTTAATATTGATGGTTCAAGCTCCTTTAAGGATGATGAACCAATGACATATATAGCGATATTTTGCAAAGTTAATTTGATATTGAGAAAATAAGGCAAAGAATGGGTGAAAGAGTTGTGCCCTGGAAAGCTGTGGTGGGAGGCAGGACCAAGGGGCAGGACCAAACTGTAGTCACCTTTTCCAGTGGCATGAAAGTACCCCCAATCAGTAACCTGTGCATTACCTTTCCCCTCCCTGGGTGCCACCCATGTCAGAGGTTATATGAGTACCCTAACCCACACTTGCAGGTTAGAGAAGGCCAGGCTGTCTGTGGTCCTGGACCATTCCATCCCAAGGCTAGGTTAATAGTTCTCATGTTCCTTGGACAGTCTGAGGCAGGACTATTAATCTGACCTTCTGGGATCCCCACTCATTCCCTTAGTGATGGCCAAAGGTCTTGTGATGATCTTTTGATAAGTGTGATCCAGACAATTTTCACCTCCCTTGGGAGGAGAGTTAAATCTCTCATATCCTGAGACAAAATTGTTCTTTTGGCTCACTTTTGATTGGACAATGGGGAACACTTTTTCCTGTCCCCGCAAAGACACACCCCTGGGGTTCCTGGTTACCTTGGCACCCTGGTCCTAAAATTCTTAGAAACCTTTTTGAGTTCTGCTACATGGCTGACAAACTGGCCGAAATCCTGTATATACAGGCATTTCTTACCCTAAGGACGTGCCCTTCTCTCATTAAATCATGTAGGGAATCTCAAATATTTCTGGCTAACTCTAAAACCCTTCTTTCTCCCTTCCTCCTACCCACCCACCTCAGCTCTCTAACTGCCTAGGGAGGCTGACATCTCCTGCTGTGAACCAGGCCTCAAGACAAAGAACCATGCAAATGCACCCATATCCTGAGGATTGATACCCTGAATTGTTCCCATCACCCTAGGAGAGTCAGCCCTAAATTAGGTTACTTTTCTGCCATTCTTATTTCAAAATATCTCTATTAAATAATCTACAAAAGGCTCAAACTAGTCAAACTTGCCAAATATATTTGAATGCACTTTAAATCTGCTCTGTAAATAGCTCCTTTTTATTTGAGCTCAATAATTTGTTCCTTCTTTTTTGCATTTTCAGATCATTTGATCAAGGTTTATTTGGGTTACACATTTAAAAAGCATGTTTCTACTTTGGTTGCCAGCTGATTAAAATGTTAAACAGAATCCCTTAGGTGAGGAGACACTGGACAGGACTTCAATTGATAAATAAAAAAGTGGCCACCTGGTAATTTTAAAACCAGCTCTTATTTGTCAATGGAAGGCCCCAATGATCTCCATAACCTTATGGGAAACACCACAACTAAAGTTCATATAGCTGAGACAATTCATTGTTGCTGATCTGATGGTGTATTTATGCCTTCAAATGTAAATGATGATGTGTTTTCTTTCAGTTCCAGATGTACAAAATAATAGTTCCATTTAATGTTCTATGTTAAGCTTCCTACCTCTACTGCACTGTACTGTTATTGATCTTATAGATGTTCAACAACTAAAATTAAGAGATAATTATAAATTCCTTTTGTTGGGATCCACCAGATATTTTCCAGAAAAAGGTTATATGGCACTGCAGCTGATCTCTCTTTCCTAAATAAAAAGGTAAAATTAATAAGACAGGCCATCCTTCAAAAATCAGATGGCATTAGACATTCAAGCAGTACAGGAGATACTTATACAATTGTAAAGCTTAAATGTGTGTATGACAAGTAAATGACATGTCAATTGGTAAAATTCCCTGGACATTATCCTTATCCTCCTTATGGGAAGCCATCACTAAAATTATAAATACACTGTTGATTCTGTTATTTGACTCCTGCATACTTAACTGATTGTTTGCTTTTGTCTCCTTTAGACTTAAAGCTGTAAATCTACCCAAGATAAAAACCAGATGTCTTGTGACTGGAGGGGACAGATACCTTCTTCTGGAGGCCAGATCCCAAGACAAAAGGCTAAACTTGGCCCCCAAACCCCCACAGGGAGACTTTCTTAATGTGGCTTTTCATGTTTTCAACAACAGAGATAAAAATCAAAAGTAAAAATAACAATCTGATCTTTTAGCAGTGACACTTGGAGCTCTGAGACGGGTAAACTGAGACAAGGTGGAGCTGCCTGAGCCCCTCCCAGACCATGCTTCAAGTGCAACAAAGAAGGACACTGGGCAAGAGAGTTCCCCAACGCTGACCTTCCTCTGGGGCCTTGCCCCTTGGCCATCTCAAGGGCTATTAGAAGAGCGACTGTCCTAGCCTCCAGAGAGTGGGTAAGCCATCCTCCTAACTCCTTTCCCTCACAGGAAATTCCATTACCACCAGATTCATCACTGACTGATATGCTTGGACATGTTGGGGTCCACAGCCCCCCATTGAGGTATCCTTCTCAGAACCCCAAGTCCCACAAAAGGTCTCAGGTAAGACAGTCTCTGTACTTGAGGACATAAAGGCCATATATAGGGTTCTTCCTGAATTTTCAGGCCGTTGTATTAAGTCCTCAGTCTCTGTAGTGGGTGTTGATGGCCAACCTATGCAGCCTTTGCAGACAAGGGCTATTCCATGCAGGTTCCAAACTCTCTCCTTGACCCATAACTTCCTAATAATTCCAACATGTCTTACACCCCTGTAAGGCAGGGATCTCCTTCAAAAGCTTAACTTCTCATTTACCTTCTCCCTACAGCTATAGTCCTCCAAACACCCTCACGGTGCACCACAAATCCTCCCCTCTCCTTCCTTCTTCCCTGGTCAATCCTGTAGGCCGAGACACCTCCAATCCCACATGTGCTACCCATGCCAAGCCTATTTTACATGGAGTGATCCAGACACTCTCAGGTCTCAACAACTTACTTGGAAGTTCTTTTGCCTCTGGATTCCTAACTTTACAGCTCTAGCTCAACCCCTCTACAAGGCTCCTAAGGGCCCCTTATCAGATCCTTTAGACTCCACTATGCCTATACATGCCTGCTTTCTTAAATTAAAAGAGGCTATCCTAAAGGCTCCAGCCCTTACCCTTCCTAACCCCACCCAACCCTTTTCTCTATACACTACCTGTCAGGGTCATGATGCTGTAGGTGTCTCCCAGATCAGCAGGCCCTAGACATCACTGACTTACATAACTGTTTCCATATAGGATCACAGGCCCTACACAGGCTTTTAGTCCCAGTAATTACACATTCTTCTCTAAAGGCTATCATTCTTCAAATTACTCACTCCTGTCATCTCTGTGCTAAGACCTATCCTCAGGGACACGTACCATCCCCTTCCTTCCCTACTCATCAATTTCATGGACATATGCCTAGTCAAGACTGGCAGATAGATTTTACTCACATGCCTCACCATAAAACTCTTAAATATCTTTTAACCTTTGTTTGTACCTTTTCAGGATGGATAGAAGCCTTTCCTACAACCAGGGAGACCGCTGATGTGGTTATTAACATCCTGTTACAGGAAATCGTCCCAAGGGTTGGTCTACCTCAGAGTATTCAGTCAGATAATGGTCCAGCCTTTATTTCTCAAATCACCCAACAGGTATCCTCAAACTTACACATCTCCTGGCACCTACACACCCCATAACATCCTCAATCCTCAGGAAAAGCAGAAAAGGCAAATGACCTCATAAAAACACACCTGACAAAACTCATTTTAGAATTACACCTACCTTGCCCTCAACTTTTGCCTCTAGCCTTAGCCAGGTTTGGGACACTCCCCTGGCCTCCTACATTTTTAGGTCTTTTTAAACTTATGTATGGTAGGCCATTCTTACTCCACAATCTTCCTGCCCCACAGAGTCTCCCTCCTCTTGTTGACTACATCCCAATCCTCTCCTTCCTCAGACACTTGTTATGACAACATGCTGATCTCTGCCTTCCTCAAAGTTCTGAAGGGACCAAGCCAGATCCCCCATATTCCCCAGAGATCTAATTTATCTCAGATGTTATAAATCCACTGGACTACAACCAAGATGAGTGGCCCCTATCTTGGTCTTCTTGGCAACCCCAACCACGATCAAATTTGCCGGACTCCCATCCTGGTTTCACATCACACAAGCTAAACAGTGGCCTCCTAACCCTGAATCTAACCATTCTGAGTGGTCATCTCATCTGTTGCCCACCTGTCTCCATCTCACCAAGGCCTTACAGCCACAATTCTCAGGCTAAGTCATGTTCTGCTATCCAGTTTGCTTCCTAATTCCTTACATTCTATTAATTATCTTTTTCACAGCAGGACTCTCGACAGTCTTTCCTAAAGACTCCCACATCATGCGTAAGATCATCTTGTTATTCTATATGACAACTTTCTCAGTGCTATCTACTCTCAGCTGTTTAGTCAAACAAGAGATCCCTGAGAGCCTAAGCTCATATCCGCCTTACAGTGACACAGCCACGGCTCTCCCTGCTCCTCTTACTCTTTCCAGCTCAACTCCTGGACCAGACACCAGCCCTTCCTACCTACACCTTTAATTTTTACCCTTTAAGATGGGACTTCACTTCTCCTAACCCCACACTTATTTTTCAAATTCTACCTCACCACGTTCCTGATAAAAGAACACATTTAAATCAAAGGCACCTTTCTTCCTACCTCCCCTGGATTCTAAGTATAATAGTGGCCTTCCTCCTCACAGCACCTTATCTCTTCATTTTCTTCCAGTCTAAGATACAGACATGTGCCAATGATAAAATTGTCCTGGCCAAACCACCTGGTACCAGCTTCTACATGGACATCAACCATCATCCCTGTCAACCTTCCTAAGCCCCAATATAGTGCCCCCTTCTGGCAGGAAGTAGGAAGAGAGATACTTTGCCCCTTTTCTAACAACAAAAAGATAGGAATGAAAGAGTTGTGCCCTGGAAAGCTGTGGTGGGAGGCAGGACCAAGGGGCAGGACCAAACTGTAGTCACCTTTTCCAGTGGCATGAAAGTACCCCCAATCAGTAACCTGTGCATTACCTTTCCCCTCCCTGGGTGCCACCCAGTTCAGAGGTTATATGAGTACCCTAACCCGCACTTGCAGGTTAGAGAAGGCCAGGCTGTCTGGACTTCTGTCCTGGACTTCTCTCCACATCCTTGGGAATAAAGGTCTCTTTTATCTCATATTTTGCTGTTTTACTGTGCCGAAAATCCTAACAATGGATAGGTGTTTTTCCAGTTCACAAAATGAGTAAAGATGGCAACATGTATTAAGTGACTTGAGACTTTTAACAACATTATGGCTAAATACTGGCAGTTTAAATGAATTTCATTCATCCTATATGTATCATCATTTCATTAACTTATAATATTGACTATCATCTTTCTAAAATGATTAAAATGAATAGTGTTTCAGATTTTGCAGTTTCAGATACATTAAGACAATCTGTATATACATAATAAAGTATCCTAGGATGGGGACACAGGTGTGAGCAAAAAACTTTATACACATAGCCCAATGGTAAATTTATTCAATGTTTTCAATAATTCTGGACATGAAACAAGGTTTGTGTATCACAGCTGGGGAGAAATTAGGGCCTTTTTCCATATAGAGTTCTGAAAAAAGTGATTGTGATTTCCCACGTGAGGTCAAGTGTAGAATTTTGCACTTATGGAAAGTTTTGGATTTCAGATCTTTTCAAATCTCCAAACTAGGGTTGCTCTACTCATCCTACTTAAATGTATTTTTGCCAGGTTTTTTTAGGGGTTTTATGAGTGTAACCAGTTCATGGTTTTTAGACACAAATGACATCATAAGGAAAATTTTAGAGAGAAATAAGTTAAATGGTGAGGAAATCACACAAACCCAAAGAAGAATAAATGAGTATGTCTTGAATCAGTGATATACCATTAATTATCAGCTCAATTAATGTAGGTCATTGAGTATCATTAGGTTACATAACACTTCATTGCTTCACAGGGTCTGGCAAATTTTGAATCTGGTTGGGTCCTTTAATGTGCACTACAAAGCTGTGTAGGTTTGGGCAAGTCACATAATCATTTGGGTTCAATACCAATAAGGAAGTTGATTTTGATGACTGAGTCTTCCTGACTCTGATAATCACTTTTCCTTAGACCAACTAAACATTTTTTCAATATTATATCATAGAAATGGAACATTTAGGATAATGTATGAAGGAATTGCCCTGAGAAAGTCATGGAAGAAAAGATAAAGGAAAACCCTTTGAAATGGCTCTTCAAAACCATGCTTTTCACTAAACTTAAAGTTATACCTTGTTGAAAATATTTGTTCCTTTCAAAATTAATCAAATCTGTATTATGAAAGTAAGATAATTCTTATGGATGAAAATGTGACTAAGTGAATACATTATAAACTTTCAGTTTCATGGAAGGAAAATCAATATGAGAAGAATTGGTGCCTTTTCTGATAAAGCATTAAGTGTTTCTACTTTATTTTGCATTAAATAACAAAAAAATGTTTAGTTTTGTAAATAATTTTTGGGAAACTATCTTCAGATTCTTCAGATTAATTGTTATGTCATGGTATTTTGAGTTACAATTGCAAAATTATTTTAATAAAGATATTTTTCAAAAGTATTTGGGTTCTCATACTATGTCCACATCAGAATACTATTCTTATTATACATTTGTAAGTAATTTAAATGAATACAGAAACTTTTAAAAATTAGTAATTATTAGCTAGTATAAACACAGCTATTTTCCATGATTCTTAGTTGAAGATGGATCACAGCAAAAGAAGCATTGTCTTAAAGCAATAACACAATTACCATCTCTTTTCTATGCCCATGCATTTTGCACATAGAAAATTATAAACTTTACATGCCTATAAAATAGCATTGAGCATTTTATGGAAAATACGAATACACTGGAAACTTGTAGTAAAAATTCCACTAGATGATACTTTCTGAGTCAGCTTCTTAAAGTTCACTACTACAAGTAGTCATGAAAAGAAGAAATTTGTTAACAAAAGTAATGATAGTGCACTAATCTACTGGCTATCACAAGAATTTTCACTTACAACAAAGTATCTGAGCTAAACTGACAATTAAAGTCAGGTTTCCTAAATATCAGAGGAAGAAAAAATGAAAAGATACAAGATGCTTGATTCTTTTCTAACTCCTTTCTTCTCAATTTGATAAGTCAGGTTATGTGAACCCAAACTCCATGCATAGTTTCTTACATGCTTTTATCTACTCCCTGCTTCTATGATGGCATCTCTACTCCTGTACTGATGTAGAAATTTCAACTTTCAAAGAAGAAAAAAATCGAAGGAAAGTGAAAGGTGGTAATATGTCATGGCATACTACCTTCTGGTACAAATAATGTAGTTTGGGAAAGGATATATTTGAAGCAACAATTCATGAGGTAATCGTGCTATCAAATTTTTCAGATGCTTGCAACACAGAAACAGAATTTATGCAGTGAAAACCTTCCAAACACAATCTATTAATGAATGCTATACCAAGTGCATTCTGGTTAGAAGGCAGAAAGATATAGTCATCATTTTAGCCTCCAACCATTTGTGTAGAAAGGAAATTTTAACAAAACTGAAATACTATAACAAAAACAGAGAACCTGATCAAGATAAACTTGGATATTGTCTACTTCCAAAAATTGAGTATGTCTGAACCTCTCCTTGTTGTGGAAGAGATGTGTAAGCAGGTAGGTATATTTATTGATTCACGATAAATTAGATTGCTAGATAGAGATAAAAGATAAATAATGAAAGCTAACAAACACATAATGCTAGTGTTAGAGAATACAAATATACTGAAGTGCTTTTATCTAAAACAACAAAAGATAACCTTTAGGTAATCACACAATTTTATTAGAATATTTGAAAATTCAGTGTCCAATAAAACAACACAAAGAAAAGATAAAACTCAGTTACAAGGAAACTAAAAATTGAATAACAAAATTAGCTAATTTGAAGAAAAGAAGAGTAAACACAAGTAGAAAAGAAAATCAGTTATTCAGAGGACAAAATAGAAACAATTGTTCTATACCACTTCAGTGTCCTTATGTGTTTGTGTATAAAACTGTAATAAACTAGGAAGTGGGAAACTATTATGAAGCCACTCATAAATTTTATCTTTCTATTTGTATACTATGTCATATTTGCTAATATATTGAGGGCCAGCCATTTCTACTAAAATAATCATAATAAACATGCACTATGAAAAGTCTGATATCCGTGTAAATTCAGAGAAGGTAATTCTCTGAATAAATCATGAAGAACATATGTTGTATGCATGGCTCTAGAAAATGAAAAAAGAAAAAAGAAAATAAAAGGGTAGGGTTTTCTTAATGCTCAGAGGTTAAGTTAAATTATTATTTTATTCTATATATAAACAAATATTAATCAACTGATTAAATGCAAATAACCAAATCATAAAAGGCTGAAACAAGTAATTGTACAACTTTACTAATTACTATGAGATACAATTCTAAAGCATTGATACAATAAAAAAAGAAAAAAGTTTTCAAACAGTGTCAAATATAAAAAAACTGAAATCATGATAATCATGAAAATGTTTAATTTTATTTGAAATTAAAGAAAAATCAACATGAACATTTTTTCTAGCATTTTTTATTTTTTTTAAATTTGATTTAGAAAGAAGAAAAAAAAAAAACAACCAAACAAAACAGAAAAAAGGGTAGCAACAATACAGAATTCCAAAGGAAAAAAAGAAAAGAACAAAAAAGAACCATTAAGAAATCACTAGTTGATAAGTTACATACTGTCATCTTGGAAATAGTTGTTCAAGTTACAAAATTAAAGCATACAAAGTAGACATTCAAACAGTGAGACTATTAACAGTTCTGCTCAACAATCTAACAAAAGCAGTAGTATGGTCATCTATCTTCCACACTTAAACATACATGCAGTTATATCCTTTAGAGCACTTTCTTTTCCTCTCTTTTTTACAGTAGCAGTTATGCATTTTGGGTTTTATTACTCTTATAGTTTTTATTACTTTTTTATTTTAAAGAGAATAAAACAAAAGAGGGCAGAACATAGCAGATCAGAGCAGAACAACATAAGCAACACAACACTTTACAATAAGACAACTGGACATTAACAGTAGCTGTCAAAATATCTCTTTCTCTGCTATAATTGAGCATAGTTTCAGATACAATAACATCAAACATAACACAATAGTATAAAACCATTCAAGGGAATGAAAGAATTACAGGACATTCTGAACCGAGTAACTATGATCAATGGCTACTATAATATCTCATTTTGAATAAAAAGATTTGTTTATATTATCACATATATTAAAATCCCAATAAGACACAACATGATAGAACCGATGGTAATAGCAGAGTAGAAGCATGGTAGGACTTCTAAGGAAGATGATATTAAATGAGCAATGGCTGCCATAATGTTTTGTTTTCTTCAAAACCACTGTTCATATCATCACACATAATAAAGTCAAACAAAACTGAATAAGACCATTCCAACTGATGAATGAAAACATTGAAAGGCTTCAAAGCAATGAAATGGGAAATAATGATTACCATAAAATCTGATATACTCTTAACAATTCTCATACTAGGGAGGCTATATGGTAATTACACAAGGGAGTTTGGTTTATTTTGCTTATGAGCATGGTCTCAAGTTGTGTCCATTTATTTATAAATATCTCAATGTGATCATTCTTTATGGCTGAGTAGTACTCCATTGTATAAAAATACCACAACTTTTTTATGCATTCCTCAGTTGATGAGCACTTAGGTTGTTTCCAAGATCTGGCTACTACAAATTGTGCTGCTATAAACATGGGTGCACATATATCACTGTGGTATGATGTTTTTAGTTCTTCTGGGAGTATGCCTAGAAGCAGAATAACTGGGTTAAATGAGAATTCCAAACCCAGCTTTTTGAGGAATCTCCAGACTGACCTCCACAGTGGTTGCATCAGTCTATACTCACACCAACAGTGCAGAAGAGTTCCTTTTTCCCCACAGCCTCTCCAACACTTGTTGTTGGTAGTTTTTTCTATCCTGGCCATTCTTTCTGGGGTGAGATGGAATCTCAGTGTGGTTTTCATTTGCATTTCTCTCATGACTAATGATGATGAACATTTTTTCATGTATTTATTTGCCATTCATATTTCTTCATCTGAGAACTGTATATTCATTTCAGATGCCCATTTTTGGATTGGGTCTTTGAATTTTGAGGGTCTGATTTTTTTTTAATTCTTTACAAGTTCTAGACAGAAGTCCTTTGTCTGAGGGACAATCCATTAAGATTTTTCCCAATTTATGGGTTTTCTTTTCACTCTGCTGGAAATCTCTTTTGACATGCAGAAACTCTTTAATATCAACATGAATATTAACATGGAAGTATGAAATTGAAGATTTAATATCAGAGTTCAAAATCTGTGAATAGGCTTCTAGTGAAAGTGACTATTGGTGAAACTATTTGGAAAAACTTGCAAAATCTATTAGGCCTATTAATATTTAATCTCCTTTTGAACCAATAATCTCACATTTAAGAGCTTATTATTAAAAGATATTTAGAGCTCCACACAAAGATATATATTTTTAAATGTTTATGCAATATTAGTTATAATGATTAAAATGCAAAAATAATGGCATAATCAGATGTTGTAATCTAAAAATAAATGCAATAAATTATGTTTTTAAAGAGTAATACATATAAAAGTTATCAGGTGACATCACAACATAATTTAAGAAGATTTATGTACCTAACAAATTTTTATACACAACTCTACTTTTACAAGAAATCAAAGTGCCTGAGTACAGCATAAAAATATACTGAAGTAGCTAGGAAGGATCGGCTGAGGTAAGACATCCTGAGAGAATGCTCTCCACTTGAGAGAAGAGAAAAGTGGGTGTCCTTGGACCTGGCCTCGAATCCCAGCCCTGGGTTTACCCTAGTAAAACTTGGAGTTGAGCAAACATTATAGCCTCAGTTCTAGCACCTAGAAGTATGAGCTTTTCTGTCTTCTGCTTCACAGGCCAACCTGCAATCCCAGTTACCACTGCAGCACACAAGGTCCCAGTCTCAAACCAAGTTTCTGCAATACCGGCATCAGCCCCTGTGCACCGAGTATCCAGATCCACTTTAGGTTCCAAATCAACCCACAGCCCCTTAGTCTCCAAATCTCCAGACTTCAGGCCACAGATCCAACTGCCAGGTCTATATACCTGGCCTCAGGGACAAGGCTGGACAAGCTTGCTAGCTCAGCCACTATGGCCTCATTCTGTAGTAGTTCAAGGTCCAGGAGCATCCCAGGTGACTCCTGTATGGGGCTGGCCCCAGTGGAACTGGACTCCAGGACCACCAGTGTGGATGCCCTTCACAGCCCCAAAGCCCAGACCAGTCTTTGTGGACCTAGTGCTCAGGTCTGCCTCCATCTGCTCAGCCTTCAGGTGGCTTATCCAGGCTGAAGCTCCAATCCAGGTTCTGTGCAGCAAATCTGCAAACTGAGCCTACAGCACTGCAATATTAGACTCCAGCCCTGCCTCAGCACCACCTTAGTCCCAGGCTGTAGGTCCTGCAGCTCCACTGGACCCTGCACCCAATCCCACATTGCCTCATTCAAAGTCCAAGTCCTCTCTCATGGAGCCTGCTGAGCTGATCCCAGTACACCAGAGTTCTAGGATAAATTTAAAAGAGCAATAGAAATATCTCATTCATCAAATTAGCAAAAACCAAAAGTTTACTAATATCCTCTTTGCCCACATTTCATTGATGAAAGTAAGTCACAAGGACAAACATAAACATGAGCAAGGAAACTTACTTTATCTTCTATTTAAGAAAAAAATCTTTAGCCACATAGTAAATAGTAAGAAGTGCAACCCTAGTACAGAGAAAGAGAAATTTAGGGGCAAGAAATATCTTTAACCAGAGAAAAAAAATTCTGAACAAATATTTTGTATGAAGAAACTTTTGACACATTTAGAACCTAGAACTGAGACTGATCTATTAGATGACACAAATAAATCATTATGCATTTTGTTGATAAACATCCTTTTAAGTTAAGGAAAAATTAGTTGTACCTGGAATTTTAAATTGTTTCAGCATAAAAATTGAGAAAACATTTGAGAAGAGAATTTGGTGGTGGTGAACTGAAATAAACATGATACCTGCTATTTCATGCTGGTCTTTCTTTCCTTCCTAGGAAAATAATATAGTTCTTTTTGGTCTTTACAGAATCCAGCTTAGAGTCTGTGAACCAGGCTGTTGAACACAGAAATAGTCTTTTAAAAGACTCAGAAAACTATTTCTTCTCCTAATAACTGTCAGTGTTAGAACACCTTCTAAATATATAATTTAATTTCATAGATTGGTGTTTCTCTTGGAAGTGCAGCTTTAGTGAAAGTTGTAATTTTGATTGTCATGTTATTTAAAGAGTCAGAGAATAAATTTTTTAAAAGTTTATGTATTTTCTTGTCATACCACAGAGTAAGACATAGTGTGATACATTGGTCCCATTTAAATATTCGAAACTCTAGGGTTTAGGTAGCACTTTTGCCCTAGATTGAGATCTCACACTGGACTACTCGAGGGGAAGAGTAGGGCATTCTGCTCCTTGTGAGGTTTTCTAGAACTTGTCCCTGGTAACATTCGCTGCTCACTGTTCTGTGGGTCTGCCTCAAGTGGCTGTTTTAAATAAGTATTTCTTCTCAGTCACATCCCCTTGTCACATCTACATTAAACTGTCTATAATGTATATCACCCTTTCTTCCCTCTTTGGTGAGGCACAATATTATTTTTTTACCCAAGCATCACTCCACCCTCCTCTTCTACATTATACCCCAACCCTTATAGATCTGTTTTTCAAAGTAATCATGGACCAGTGGGTACATTTCAGCCCACCTGTCAACAGAGTAAGTTTTTAAGCATACAAGTTTTATAGAGAAACTAGCATGGCAACTAAAGCCTACTAGGAGAATCAATACCAGCACAAATGAGGTTGGAGACAGGCTTTGTGCACTTTTGGTTTTGTGCATGCCTTGGAGCCTTGGAACCTTGGGGGGACAGTGTGACATTTATCTGTTGGTCTCTCGATGTTTTGACCTAGTCTTCGCTCTCTTTGGTTTAGCAACTCTTGCCCCACAGTTTTTTCTTGTTTCTTTGTCCTTGTTCCACTTTCTTCTTGTTGGGAGCCCTTGAAGCTGGAAATTGACCTGGGGCATGAACCAGATGGGACCCTACCAGAAAACAAAGAGCTCCCAGGTCAGCCATGTGAAGAAGTTGCTACAGCCCAGGAAAACACCAAGCTCCTAGGCAGATCCAAACAATGGGATGCTAGGCAGAGGGGCTGAAATTAACATCATCTTTCCCAGTATATAAATAAAGGTGTTAGAGTGGTTGAGCAGTTCTTTTCCTCCCATCAGGAGAGTAAGGACTCCACTTGACCCCAGCTTTGTCTTGTCTTTATTTTTCTCATCCTCTTGCTGGTGCTTAACCACCAGAATCTCAGGAGTTGCACTGGGTCCCAGCACCTCCTGAGACATGCATTAAATGGAGAATATTGGTTTGGGGAAAATTTGAAATTATTTAATAGATAAATCTGTTTGGTCTGAAGGTTCCATAAAAAATACTGAGGTACTGATAATACAACAGACTGGGAATTTAGAAATTATGTACTGCAAACATGTACTAATAGGAAAAATTAAGGTGAAATAAATTTTAACTTTGAACAGCAGCTCTTCCCCCAGTTTACTCCCCTGACCTTGGTAAAAAACAGAACCATATCCCTGGATGCAGTGGGAGACCCACAAGTGAGTTCTCAACATTCACAGCAGTGGTGGCTGCCCTTGCCTTCTCAGATGCCCTCAATGAAGTCAGAACACCGTACTGGGATTTTTCTAATTGATGCTAATGCAGAAAATCCCTCCCAATTCTCCATTTATTGTGAGTCTGAAAATATATTACCAATAACTCTATGCTCATGAGATTATCCTGTCCAAGAGAACAAAGAAAAAGCACAGAACATACACAAAAGAAAGCACAGAAATTAACAGAAAGAGAAAATTACCTATGGATTTTTGATACCAAAGTTTATCCATCTCATCATTTTCCACAGGTTGCTTCCTTCAGTTGATGACTTTTAATTATTCTTTTTTAGTGCCCAGGCTAATATACAGCTGCATCTTGCTTATGATACATTTTTGTATTATAAGTATCACCATTCTCCTTTTTAGTCAGGGAAGGTGTAAAACTTACCACTCACTCATGTTTGCAAATTTTCCAATGTGGTAAAAATCTCTGCTCTCTGTCTTTATGCCAGAGAATTTTTGTAAAAGGAAGAAGTATTATTTGTGCTAACCCTAACCCTAACCCTAAATTGGTACCTCCATTCTCAAACATTTTTGTTCTCAATTCAAAGAAGTTGGCAAAATTTTGTTGCTTGTGAACTCAGCATTGGTTGATGAACATGACAGCAGCCATCTTTCTCGCATGAACATGATCTTTTCTAGCATCCTGAAACAAACTGAGTTCATGAACCAAGGTGCCACTGTATACTGCATGTTTTAATGGGAAGGATATGTGCCAGGAGTGGAAAAATAAGGTTTTACTTACAACAAATACTAGTCAAAAGATGTAGCATGCCTTAGACAGTATGAATGATAAAACATGATAAAAAGGCAGGAGTAAGTATGTAGATGATAATAAACATAGTGGATAAACTCTAAGATTTTAAATTACAAAGAAATGATAAATCTAAAATTATAATTATAATTTGGAAATATAATATGGAATTATAATTTAGAAAGCAATTTCTTTTCCAATGCTCATGAAGCATTCACAATATTAAACCACACCTTGGACAAGACAGAACCTCTCAGTGATTTTCTCCAAAGCAAATTTTAAATGCTAATGTTAATGCAATGAATGAATATTTATTTATAGAATTTTTAAAATGTCAAGCCACATGTGTATTAAGAGTTCCAATCCTGTACAACTCTTTATAAAATATAAACAAGGAGATTACAGAATTATTAGCAACAAGATATGAATAATATTACCTATCAAAAGTTATAGTTCCAGTAGAAATAAAAGCATGGAACAAAGGCCATTAAATATATTAATTATTAGCAAAGAATAGAAATTATCTAGGTGCTCAAGTTTTTAAATAGGAAAATAATCCTTCTTGAAGATGAAGTAATGGTTTTGAATTAAAAAAATAAGCAAGTAATACATCTTATGTGCTTCATTCACATAGCTGGCAGGAGGCAGTGTCAGAATTATTTCAAACATCTGGTTTAGAAATGCTTTATTAAATCTTCCCTAGTACAATAAGCAAAATAAAAGGCACGTATACAAAAAAAGTCACAGAAAAATTGAAGTACAAATATTAGTGACTGTAAAAGAAAAATAAAACTTCCATCAAAATATGAAAAGAAATAAATTCCAGATGAATATATATACATATATTATAATGTCTACATAACCACAGAAAAAACTCCACACATTTCTTTAAATTTTAAAAAGTAATATTTTCTCAGTTTGGGATGAGTGATACTTAAAGAAAGAAAAAGATCAAAAAGTCTTATATGAAAAAAGTAGAAATAACACACAAATGAAAAAACTTCCATAATAAAAGACATAAGCCCTGACAGTTAAAAATTGATACAGGGAAGAAATAACATACACACAAAGACTTAATATTCCTGTATACCAATTGCAAGTTAATAGTTAAAAAACAAAGAGCTCAAGGAAGAAGTGGATAAAGCAAATAGCAAATTCATGTCAGTGGAGATGAAAATGAGGAAAACGGAGAAGCAGTGAAAACTGTTTACAGGCTTGCTGATAAACAAGAAAGGATGCAAGCTATAAAATGAGAATACAATTTTTCCTTCAGTTTGGTAAAATTAAAATATATGTTAATATTAAAGTTAATAATGAGAGACATCTTCATACTTTACTAGAGAGTGTGAGTTAAAATACCTGACAACATATAAAACTGAAAACACTAGAGCTACACTGTAAAACAACTCATGAATTGTAGCACTAGTGTTTTCAGTTTTATCAATTGCTTTTTCACAAAAATACTATTATATGAGAAACCTACAAATTATACAATTTAATATTGATGGCTTGAATTTTTAGTTTTAATATAGTGCAAACACTGCTGCTTTGAATGTCTTTTACATGTTTCCCAGTATACAGACATAATTTTCCTGAGGGCATACTCTTTAGTAAGAAACTGTTAAGTTATAAGGTATTTGCACAATTTTATTTATTAAAGAATTCTAAATTGTTTTCCAAAATTATTAAGCCAATTATCTAGGTTTTTATGCAAAATTCTGCTGCTTTATATCTTCATCTACACATGTTCTTCCCAGATTTTTTAATTACATCTGATAATGGTAGTTTTAATTTTGGTTTACCATTCAGGTTTAGCATTTCCACCTGTTTATTAATCATTTGTTCTTTTGATGAAATTTTCTTTTAAATATTTGGCCCATATTTTTATTATTTTTTATGCTTACAAATATTGATTTGCATGTAGGTCCTTTCTTGGTCACATGTCATCAATACTCTTTTATCCTTTGATTTATTTTCTTTTATGATAACTTTTGATGAGTAAGAATATTTAATTATAGTGTAGTAGGATTTATCACTTGTCTTAGTATATAGACAATTTGGTCTTATCTAAAATATCATTCTATATTCCATAGATAATTAAGGTATCCCTTCATGTAAATTAACTTCTAAAAGTCTTATAGCTCACCTTTAGGTTTATATGCAACCTTTGATTCATGTGATATCTAATCTCATTGTTTTTTTTTTCCAGTAGATATCTAATTCTCAGTGTAATGTATTAAAAAGGCTTTGTATACATGAAGAATGAAGGTATGCATGGGTACTTTTCTTTTTCTGCTATATCTAGTCCTACAGAATACCACACTATTACTTTAACACCATAATAAATATTAAAAATGAATTGGATCCACTTTCCCCTTGTCTAGGTTTTTTTTTTTGTTTACATATGTTGGGTTTTTTAAATATTTAAATGAGACACATGAATAGCATACATCAGAAGTACATACCTTTTTCCTGGTAAGTGATTTTGTTGGGGCAAAGGGCTTACTGTTGAATTTTATACTTTAGAGACTTTTTATCAAAATGGTGTGTTAATTTGCTTTTAATGTAGTGAAATTCTATGTTTTTAACACTTGTCATCTGTCAAGATAATATTTGTCATTTGTCAAAGTAACAGGTGGATATTAGAATGGCTATTCTATTATTGGCATTATAGCAATATTTATGATGTTTAGTATGAATTATTTTTAAAATTTTATTTAAAGAGAAAAAAAAGCAAAACAGAAAAAAGAGTAGCAACAATACAGAATTCCAAAGGGGAAAAAAAAACCCACTAAGAAATCACTAGTTGATAATTTACATACTGTTATCTTAGAAATAGTTGTTCAAGTTGCAAAATGAAAGCATACAAAGTGGACATTCAAACAGGGAGATTGCAAACTGTTCTGCTTAATGATTCAGCCAAAACTCAGCAATATGGTCATCTATCTTACACACTTAAACATACAGGCAGTTATATCCTTTAGAGCACTTTCTTTCCCTCTCTTTTTTACAATAGCAATTACACATTTTGAGTTTTATTACTCCTACACTTATTACTTTTTACACTAGAGACACAATGCGATATTTTTAAATATGATTCTTATTTATTCAGCTTATGAGGATAGTCTCAGGTTGTCTCCATTTACCTATGAAGGCCTCAAGATCATGCTTTTTTATAGCTGAGTAGTATTCCATTGTATAAAAATACAACATCTTTTTCATCTGTTCCACAGTTGATGGGTATTTTGGTTGTTTCCAAGATTTAGCTATTACAAATTGCCCTACTATGAACATAGGTGCACATGTATCACTGTGACATGAGCTTTTCTGTTCTTCTGGGAAAATACACAGGAGGGGAATAGCTAGGCTGAATGGAGCTTCCAGTCCTAGTCTTCTGAGAATTCTCCATACTGATTTCCATAGTGGTTGTACCAGTCTACA